>JAJPUD010026164.1:0-16803 GCA_023553655.1 Myrmecobius fasciatus
TTTCTTTCTTTCTTTCTTTCTTTCTTTCTTTCTTTCTTTCTTTCTTTTTTATTAAAGCTTTTTATTTGTATAACATATGTATGTGTAGTTCCCCAGCATTGATCCTTACAAAGTTTTCCATTACAAACCCTACCCCCAGTCGCCTCCCCTCCCCTAGATGGCAGGAAGTCCACTACATATTAATAATGTTGAAATGATTGACAAGTTATGCAAGAAAAATCCTATCTACAAGAAAAAAAGAAAATCAGAGAAAGGCAACACAATGCAAGAAAATGTCAATAGAGATCATGAAAATGTTACATTGTGGTCCATATTTCATATCCCTCTCTCAGGGTGTATGTGGTTTTCTTCAGTGAACAATTGGAATTGGTTTGAGACAATTCCTTGTTGCAGAGAGCCATGTCCATCAGAATTGATCATCATGTAATACTATTGTTGCTGTGTATGATGATCTCCTGGCTCTGCTCGTTTCACTCAGCATCAGTTCATGCAAGTCCCTCCAGGCCTCTCTGAAATCGTCCTGCTGGTCATTTCTTACAGAACAATAATATTCCATAACATTCATGTACCATAATTTATTCAGCCACTCTCCAATTGATGAGCATCCCTTCAGTTTCCAGTTTCTAGCCACTACAAAAAGGGCTGCCACAAACATTCTTGCACATGTGGGTCCCTTTCCCTCCTCTAAGATCTCTTTGGGATATAGGCCCAGTAGAAACACTGCTGGGTCAAAGGGTATGCACAGTTTGACAACTTTTTGAGCTTAGCTCCAAATTGCTCTCCAGAATGGTTGGATCCGTTCACAGTTCCACCAACAATGTATTAATGTCCCAGTTTTCCCACATCCCCTCCAACATTTATCTTTATCTTTTCCTGTCATTTTAGCCAATCTGACAGGTGTGTAGTGGTACCTCAGAGTTGTCTTAATTTGCATTTCTCTGATCAATAGTGATTTGGAGCAACTTTTCATAGAGATGGTTTTAATTTCATCATCTGAAAATAGACATACATCTTCTGACTCTTAGGCCAGTGTTTTTTCCATTTTGCATTCTGGAGAAAACAGATAAACATTTTATAAAAAATAACAAATCATAGAAAATCAATTATATTTTGTTCTTGAATGAATTATTTCTTTCCACTTATCTTCCAATGTATATTTCCTTAGTTTAGTATTTAGAAATATTCAGTTTTGACATAAAAATTAAAAACAAATGCTATAGGAAGATAGCAAAGAATCTTAAAACTATATTGATAATCCAGATTTTATTTCATTCCATGGAAACAAATAATTTTTTTAGCCATTTGTGTGGTAGGCACTGCCTTAGGTATTAAGGATTTTTAGTTTTTTATATAAAAACAATTTACAATTAATATTAAGTTTAAATCAAAGTGCACATATATATATATATATATAAAGAATCCTGAATTATTTGCTCATAAGTGTTTAAATCTAAATAACCATAAACATCTAAATGAAAATTTTAATTCTCAACTATTATTATTGGTTATCCTGGGACTAAATCAATATCTGAAAATTAGGAAATATTCTGACAACATAATTTCACATAAATGTTTCATTTCACAATAGATAAAAATTTTTAGGTTGTCGTCTATTTTAATACATGTATAGACATATTTTTTCAGTATACTTTTGTTATGATTATTTGAAAAGCATCATGTATTGCTTTTTGTAAATTTTTTTGGTAAATTTTTTGTAAATTGTGTGCTTAATGCTTTGTTGTAACAATTATAAAATTTTATTTACTTCTAGAAAAGAGAAAACTTTTAATCATTAGCCATGGTAAGAACCACATTTGAATTAGCAACCATTCATTCAATTGCTATTCCAAATATCAAGCATAATACTACATGTAGTTCAATTCTTGAATAAAGCAGACATATTTCTGGTAATTTTCTTTCTTTCTTTCTTTCTTTTTTTGCAATTTGTGTATTGCTCTTGGGAAAATCTATATTCATTAATGTTAGAACAGGAATTACTAGCTAACATTATGCATGGATAGCATGTTTTTGTTATTATTTTATTTGTATATAGTAATAGCAACATTTTATAATGATCAGATATAATAGATTTTTCCAGTTTCTTGCCATTAAAAAAGGGTTGCCACAAACTGGATACTGATACATTGTTGGTGGAACTGTGAATGGATCCAACCACTCTAGAGAGCAATTTGGAACTATGTTAGTTATCAAACTGTGCATACACTTTGACTCAGCAGTGTGTCTACTGGGCTTATATCCCAAAGGGATCTTAAAGGAAGAAAAAGGACCCACATGTGCAAAAATATTTGTGGCAACCCTTTTTTGTAATGGCAAGAAACTGGAAAAATCTATTATATCTGATCATTATAAAATGCTGCTGTTACTATGTACAATGTTTTTCAGGTTCTGTCAGCTTAACTCAGCATCAGTTCGTGTAAATTTTTTCAGGCTTTTGTGCAAGCAGCCTGTTCATCATTTCTCACAGCACAATAGTATTCCATTCTATTGATACTCATCCATTCCCCAACTGAAAGGCATCCACTCAATTTCCAGTTTCTTGTCCTCACAAGAATCATTGCTACATTTTTTTCATATATTAGTCCTTTTCCCTTTTTTATAATCTCATTAGTTCACAATTCCATCAACAAGGCATTAATGTCCCAGTTTTCCTACATTTCCTGCAACATTTGTCATTATCTTTTCCTTTTATTTTAGCTAATCTGAGAACTGTGAGGCAGTACCTCATTGTTGGCTTAATTTGCATTTTAATCAATAGTTATTCAGAGCATTTTTCATATGACTAGAAATGGCTTTAATTTTTTGATCTGAACATTGTCTGTTTATATCCTTTGATCATTTATCAGTTAGGGAATGGCTTTGATTTGATTCAATTCTCTGTATATTTTAAAAACGAGTTCTTTATCAGAAACACTGGATTAAAGAAATCCCAGATTTCTGCTTTCCTTCTAATCTTGACTACATTGGTTTTCTTTGCACAAACATTTTTTTATTTAATGTAATAAAAATAATCCATTTTGCATTTCATCCTGTTCATTAGTTACTCTTTGGCCACAAATTCCTTCCTTTACCAAAGATCTGACAGGTTAAGTTATCACTTACTCTCTTAATTTTAAAGTATGTTGGTACAGAGTGTTAGATATTGCTCAATGCCCAGTTTCTGCCATACTATTTCCAATGTTTCCTGCTACTTTTTCTTTTTTCAAATCATGACATGTTCTTAACTCAGAAGCTGAAGTCTTTAGGAATATCAATCACTAGCTTACTATAATCATTGACTATTGTGTCTTGTGAACTGAACCTATTTCACTGATCCTCTACTGTTTCTTAGCAAATACCGTATGGTTTTGATAATCAATACTTTATAATATAGTTTTATGTTTGGTACAATAAGACCACCTTTCTTTGCATTTTTTTCATTAATTCTCTTGAAATTCCAGACATTTTGTTATTCCAGATGAATTTTACTATCTTTTTCTAGCTTTATAAGGTAATTTATTGGCACTTTGAATGGTATAGCACTTAATAAGTAGATTAATTTAGGAAGGATTGCCATTTTTATTATGCCAGCTCAAACTACCCATGAGCAGTTGATAATAGTTTAGATCAAATTTTATTTGTGTGAAAAGTGTATTACATTTGTGTTCACATAATTCCTGACCTCGTCTTGGCAGCTTTATTCCCAAACATTTTATATTACCTATTTTAAATATGATTTATGTTTCTATGTCTCACTGTTGGACTTTATGTGTAACATATAGAAATATTAATGATTCATGTGATTTTATTTTATATCCTGCAATTTTGCCAAAGTTGTTAATTATTGCTAGTAGTTTTTAGTTGATTCTCTAGGATTTTCTAAGCATACCATCATATCATTTGCAAAAGAATGATACTTTGGTTTCCTCATTACCTACTCATTCCTTCCATTTCCTTTTCTTCTCATTGCTAAAGCTAACATTTCTTTTATAAGATTGAATAATAGAGATGATAATGCGTAACTTTGTTTCACCCTAATCCTCTTGGGAATGCTTCTAGTTTATCCAATCTTTTTTAGCCTCCCCAATATCATAATTCAGGCCTGCTGATTCTTTAATGTGAAAGCTACTAGATCATGGGCAATCCTTGTTTCTTCTAAATTCAAATTGTTTCTTTCTGGCTGCTTGCAATATTTTCTCCTTTTTTGGATAATTCCGGAACTTAGCTACAATATTCCTTGGAGTTTTTTATTGTGAATTTCTTTTAAGAGGTGGTTGGTAGATTATTTCAATGACAATTTTTTCTCTTTGGTTTTAGAATATCAGGGCAGTTTTCCTTGATAATTTCTTGAAAGATGTTTTCTAGGCTCTTTTTTTTTTCCTTCAGGGGCTGCAGTGCCATAGTTTTAAGATTTTTTTCTCTTAGTTCTATTTTCCAGGCCAGTCTTATTTCCAGTGAGGTATTTTAAATTTGCTTCCTTTTTTTTTTTTCATTTGTTGAAATATTGTTTGACTGATTCTTGGTTTCTCATTGAGCCATTCACTTCCATTTTTCCAATATTAATTTTTATTGAATTATTTTTTTCAGTTAGCTTTTTAACCTATTTTACATTTGGCCAATTTTGTTTTTAAAGGTGTTTTGTTCATTTGATTTTTTCCCATTTTTATCAATTCTATTTTTAAGAAGCTGTTTTCTTCAGTCAATTTCTTAGCTTCCTTCTCCTTCTCCCACCTCAACTATTATATATTTCCTGCAAGGCTCTCATTTTTTTAAGGCTCTCATTTATTTTCCCTACTTTTCTCTTAGTTCTCTTTTAATCTCCTTTTTGAACTCTTCCAAGAAAACTTTTTAAAACTAGAAACTAGTTTATATCTTTCTTTGAAGTTTCATCTACAGGCTTCTGCTTTCCCCTGTTTCTATAGTAGCTCTCTATACTCAGGGTACTTTTTCATTTTTTGTTCATTTTTAAAGGTTGAATTATGGTCTTAGCGATCAAGTGAGATTATCCTAGTCTCCTTTACAGGGTAACAGGGTCTTCTTACTGACTTTTGGGCCAATATTGCAGGCTTTCCCACTCTTCTAAGTGGCCTGCTCAAATCCCACTTATTAGCTCACAATTTACCTTCCATGGTTGTGTTGGAGATATCTTTGCTAATGTGGCTTTCTGGACCATGATGGAGTAACTAACACTCTGTATTTTGGCTAACAGCTTCTCACTAGATTCCCTGCACCAGGACCTCCCTACACTGAACCTCTACAATGCTCTGGTTATTGTTTCCCCATGCCCAATTGAGACAGACATTTGCTGAAGTCTTTCCAAAATATCTTACATTGAAACAATTATGACTCAGATGCCATGGTGGCGGAGATCAGACAGGATTCTCTGTAACCTCCTCTAACCTCCCCTCAAACCAACAAAATATGAAGCCTCTAGACTGATTCTGAAGCAAAAAAATCCACAATATCCGGAGAACAACACGATTCTAGAAGAAGATACTCTGGAAGAACCTCAAAACAGGTCTGTTTTAATGGGGCAGGGGGTGGCCTACTGAACCCAGACTGCAGCACAGGGAGACCGGGGCAGGGAGCTGGAGCAGAGAGCTGGAACAGGAGTCAGAACAGGAGTGGGAGCGTTGTGCTTTTCACACACCTGGGAGTCTTCTGCGAGCCTCTTGGAACAATTTGTCCTGATTGTGGGCAGGTGGTTTGGAGGGTCTGCCTTTTGAGGGGGATAGATTGTGAACCACTGAAGCCCTGATGAGCATCTTAACTAGCTGCCATTACACAGCACCTTAAAGCAATCAATCAAACAACAGGTCTGATAAGCACCAGAAATAATTCAATCAGTGGAGCTGCCCAGCCCCTGACATAATTCAATCAGCAGAACTGCCCAGTTCCTGAAATAACTCAATCAGCAGAACTGCCCCAGGGCAAATTAAAGCAGCTGTCCCATCTTTGCCCTAAACAGACCTCACACCTTTAAAAAAAATGAATAAAAAAACAAAAAGAGCTCTCACCATAGACAACTTTTATGGAGAGAGGGAAGAACAGACCTCAAATCCTGAGGCCCCTAAAGGTAAAGCAACTCCAGAAAAAGCCCCAAAGAGAGACATAAATTGGTCTCCATGTCACAAGGCTTTCTTTGAAGATTGCATAAAAAATCTTAAAAGAGAGTTAGAAGAAACATGGGGAAACGAAATGAGATCACTGCAAAATAAAATAGAAAAAATGGAAAAAGAATGCAGTGAACAAAAAAATGTAATTGGTCAATTGCAAAAGGAACTAAAAACAGTAACTGAAGAAAATAAGACATTAAAAATTAGAATCGAACAATTGGAAATTAATGACTCATCAAGACTTCAAGAATCAGTTGAACAAAAACAAAAAAATGAAAAGATAGAGAAAAACATGAAATATCTCCTAGGAAAAACAACTGACCTGGAAAATAGATCTAGGAGAGACAATCTAAGGATTATAGGGCTTCCTGAAAGCCATGATGAAACAATTATGACTCTCTGAATGCCTGTGGCTTCTCTCACTTTAAAATCTGTTCAGAGGTTTGAACTAGTATTGATTATGAAGAAAGCCAGGAAAAGCTCAGGTAGTATTGTGTCTAATCTTCACTATCTTGACTCTGCAACACACACACCCATTATTTAGGATTTTATTATTTACCTTCAAATTAATTATGTAGTCTATTTTTTCCACAGCCTTTTATTGCACATATTTTTTTATTACATCATGATTTCAAAAGGATGTATTTAGTATTTCTGTTTATCTACATTTGGTTGTGATGTTTTTATACCCAAATATATGGTCAGTTTTTGTATATGTGCAATTTAACATTGAGAAAGTTATTTCCCTTTCTATCCTCATTCAGTTTTCTCCAAAAGTCAATCATATCAAACTTTTCTAAAACACTATTCATCATCTTATCTTCTTTCTTGTTTATTTTCTGGTTAGATTTATCTAATTCTGAGAGAAGGAAGTTGAGATGCTCCACTAGTATAGTTTTGCTTTGCATTTCTTCCTGCCCTTAATTTCTTTTCTAAGAATTTGGATACTATGCCATTTGGTTGCATAAATGTTTACTACTGATAATGCTTCTTTATTGATGGTACTCTTTAGTAAGATGTAGTTTTTTTTTTCTTATCTCTTTTAATTAGATCAGTCTTTGCTTTTGCTTGATCTTCAATCAGGATGACTACTCCTGCTTTTCTTTTTTATTTAATTCATCTGAGGCATAATATGTTCTACTCTAGGCTTTTATCTTTGTTCTCTGTGTATATCTGTGCTTTAAATTCAGTTCATAGAAATTACATATTGTAAGATTCTAACTTTTAATCCAGTATGTTTCATTTCATTCACATTCATTGCAATTATCACTAACTATATTTCCCTCCATCATATTTTCTCCTATTTATATTTCTTTCTTCTTTCACCCTTTCCCTCCTCACCAGTGCTTTCCTTCTGACTCTCACCTTCTTCAATCTGATCTCTTTTCTATCATCAGCCATCCTTTTTCTGTTCTTTCCCTCCTACTTCATTATAGAGTAAGATAAATTCTTACAGAAAAAGATGCATATGTAACTCTCTCTTGGAATAAAATACCATGAGGTTAAATTTCAAATGATGTTCACCTCACTTCTTTTTTTTCCCTCAGTTGTAATAGGTTTTTTGTATCTCTTCATGTGATATAATTTACCCCATTTAACTCTCTTTTCTTCTTCTCCTAGTATATATTTTTTTCTATCACTTACTTTCTTTTTATATTATCACATCAAAGACAAATTATACCCACTACTCTCTTTCTATGAATATACTGTCTAAATGCCTTAAAAAAGATATAATTCTCAATAGTTACAAGTATTTTCCCATGTAGGGATATAAACAGTTTAAGCTTTAAAGAGGATTTTATTCCTTTTCCCTGTTTACTTTTTTATGTTTTTCTTGAATCTTGTATTTGAACAACACATTTTGGGTTCAGTTCTGAACTTTTCATTAGAAATGAATGAAAATCCCATTTCTTTAAAAGACCATCTTTTCCACTGAAAGATTATGCTCAGTTTTGCTGAGCAGTTGATTCTTGGTTGAAGTCCAGCTCCTTTACCTTCTAAAATATATATTTGAGGCCCTCCAATTCTTTGATATGAAAACTGTTAATTCCTGGGTAATTTTATTAGCACTCCACTCCACTCAACTTTTCCAGGCTCATACCCTGCAGGAAAGTAGAGATATTGATTAAATGGCTTTAATTTTCATTTTATTGAAAGATTTCTTTTAAAGCATTCTCTTGCTGCTTAAAATATTTTTTTTGTTTTAGTAGAAGCACTCTTTTTCTCACTGAAATCATAATATTTATCAGGAAAATTTATTATTTAATACAAAATTTGTGAAATGTTAGGGTGTATTGTTGCAATTATTAAAAATATTCAATAATATGGAGACCTACCTCTGGTGACTTAGACACAGTTCTCTTCTCATACTTTAAATCTTGATTTGTTTTATAACTATTTAGTTTTTCATGAAATATACAGGTCACTTAGTCTTCCAGTGTCTCCAGACAACTCTCTAAGGATATAAGGTAGAGTACACACACACACACACACACACACACACACATGCACACACCACACACACACACACACACACACACACAGGGACATGTACACATGTGTGTATGTGTGTGTGTGTGTATCAGACAAGTTTTTGTCTAACAAAATTGGTAAAAATAGATGAAATCACAGATAATATGTGTATGCATATGTATATATATATAGACATGTATATATATATTTTATATATGCATATATTATCAGTCTTTCTTCATGTAATTTTCACTATAATTTCATTTCACTATAATTTTAATTAAGATTCTCTCACAATAGATTAAATTTTCATGACAATTTTAAATTTAAAAATTACTTGGGCAAACAAAAATTTTTGGAAGATATTTTATGATAATTATCTCCATTTTACAAATTAAGAAATGAGTTTAATTGAGACTATGTGACTTATTTGCAGTCAAATGGGGGCAGGGGAGTCTGATTTAAGATTTTAGCATCATTGCCTTCTGACTACAATTTCCTCATTGTCTACTGCCAAAACTAAATATCTCCACCACTAAGTAATACTGTGTTTCAGACCCAGTAGAAATATAGTAAAACATCAATATTAACTTCTGTTACTTCAAGACCCTGAAATTAAAGCTGAAATGGAATTTTGTCCACACTATTTCCCACCCCATTTAGTGGAAGAAAGTAGGCATTATTTAAAAAAAAGAAGAAAGTATTATAGTTTTTAACTAACTTCCTCACGGTCCAATAAGCAGTAATTAGTAGGTCTAATTTTGAATCCCAAGTCCTCTTAACTGAAATTCAGTGTTTAAGTGTTCTTTCCCACATGACTTGCTCTTTTATATGCATCCACTTAGAAATCAGGCTAGTCAAACTCTCAAGGGCCTTTTCTGGTCAGTGCTTCTTTGATTCAGTTCTAAGAAATTGTACCACCTTCAACATGAAGTGAATGTGACACATATTCAAATAGTTTGTTTTAGACATTTTTTTGTTGTATGTGTTTAAACAACCTTTAAGAGAATTATCATAATTGTGATCAGCCATTATTTTAGATAAAATATAATTCCAACCCATATGTCTTTAATAAATTATGTTATCTTCTGTTCTCTTTAATTTCTATAAAAGCCTTTACATATATTTAATTATTAAATTATTTTCACATTATGCAGATTACATATATACATACGCGTATATGTATATATCAGAAATAAATGTTCCTATCCTTTTGGATGATTGATATTTTAATATATTTCATCTTGCTAATAAAAGAAGAGAATGAAATTTAGAACCAGTACCTAAATCAGAAATTTTAAATATATCTACATGACATGTTATATGAAAAATAACACTCAAATAATATTCTAGCTATTTTTTTCTGGGAATACATTCAAATATAATGAAAAGCTCATTAGACTTTGAGGAAAAGGACCTGGAAGAGAGAACTATGCAATCATAGGCATCAACTAGACAAAATCTCTGAGATCATCTCATCATATAAACAAGAAAACTCAAGCCTAGGGAAGTTACACCAGTAGTAAGTAGCAGCAGTACATATAAATTCCATGTCCTCTGAGTCAAAAACTAATGCTTGACACAATGTTATTACTTCTAATACTGACCATATGACCAATAGTACCAGTGCTGGATCAAAAAGAAAAAAAAATGTCTTTTAAAATATTTGGAACAAAAAAATAAAATAAAATAAAATATTTGGAACACATTATAACAGCTATGAGATTTAATCATTACTTAGTATTCCAAATCATAAAATTATATTCCAATTATAATGAATTTCATTGATTTATTTTGTCAAATATTCTCATTTATTAAATAACAATGTTTTGCTTATACTGGTTTGTCTAATTGTACTATACTTTTTCTTTTACTTTAACAACTTTATAGATTAAAATTAGTACCACAATGCAACTTATTACAATGTCTTTGCATAGGACATTTTAATAATTTCAAAGACAAGTCAGCTTAATAGGAGCTTATTACTGTCCTTGAACTGAAGTTTGACACTATGTTTTCTGCTCCAATAAAATCTTTTATCCCAAACTAAATTTGATAGGGTTTATGGAATTAGATTATAATTTCAATGTGAGTCTTCTCATTAAAAACTTAAAAACTGATTCTCAAGGTTACTCACTAGGGAGCATTAGAGCAAGGCTAAGAAAATATGGGGAAGGGTCCCTTCTTGGCTTCAGAAATCAGTCTTAATTACTCCTGTGGTTAATTATAAAGCTAGTATTAACAAAAACAAACAAACAAACAAACAGGAAAAAGCCCTAATTTGACTGTCTTCCTAACACTTCTTTTTATTGTATTTTGGATAAAGGTCACCTCTCACAATGCCATCATTTATTAAATATGAATACTTAAAAACAGGAGACAAACTTCAATCCTATATCATTTAAGTCTTATATTTGAAAGAATGGAACAATATTCCCAGTTAGATTATTTTTGAAAAGACATAAGTATCTATTCTCTTATCTTTTGTAAATTAGCAAAACCTCATAGTCAAAGTCTTAAAGACTTAGAAGAATATTGTAATACATTTATGAGATTCATAGCCAGATAGATAGATAGATAGATAGATAGATAGATAGATAGATAGATAGATAGATAGTTTCTGTCCTATATCTTGGCAAGACCTCACCAGACCTGAAGGATGAATAGGTCTTGTTACGAGAAAATTCATCAGATATAGCATCTAAATAATAGCCATGAATTAAACAAGACTGGAAAATAATTACAGCTTGTGGTAGACAAGGCTGGATATACATCTTTGTGGAGCAAAGTTAAAGGAAATGTAACAAAGCTGGTGTAGGTTTTGCAATCAAAACTAGTCAACAATATTGTGTGTCTCTTAAAAGGAATAAATAAGAGATTTATGACAAAGCAATTGCCACTTGTAGAAAACTGAAATGGCACCATTTTCAGTGCATATGCTCCCAGAATGATGATAGGTGGTAAGGTCAAATACAAATTTTATGAATACCTGGATACTCTCATCATCAATGTACTAAAAGAGAAAAAAAAGTTATAATTCTGAGTCACTTCAGTAGGAGAGTAGGCACCACCTACCAAACATAGCAGGGAGTGCTTAGGATGAATGGAGTCAAAAACAGCAATGACAATGGTCACTTATTGCTGAAAACTTATACATCACATTACTTTCTCAACATCAATACAATCCTTTATTTAATTAAAGGAAATAAAGCTTCATGTATGCACTCATATGGGAGACATTGGCATTTAATAGACTAAGTCATTATAAGGAAAAGAGACGGACAGGATGTGAGAGTGATGAAAGCTGTGTATGTTACAAAGCACTAAATTGATCATATACTTACCCTCTCTAAGTTAGACATTTTTACTCAACAAAATCAATTTCCCTGAATCTAGATTACTATAAGAAGCCTTAATGTCAAATCAGAATTTCTCCTGAGCAGGAACTGTTTGTTGCGAACTTGAAGGGAAAGACAAATCAAGACATGGTTGGCAACAGTGGAGGAGAAAAGGAGTAAACAGTTTTCAAAATATTGTTTTACAGACTTGCATTTATTCATCTGCACCAGAATATTCACAATCATCAAAATTAGTTTAATGAAAATTATGAGGAAATTCAGAAACTGGTTAATGAAAAAACCAAGAGCTCTATGGGATTTACAAGAGTGATAGTTCATCTGTCTCTAAAAAGGAAGCATATAATTCCATAAAAAGAAAAGTGCAAGTGAAGTCAGAGATGTAGGATTTTTGGCTTACTAAGAAGGAAGATAAAATTCAGTTTTATACTGAGTGTAACAACAAAACATGCTTTTATCATGCCCTAAAGGCTACTTATGGATAATGCATCTCAACCACTCAGTGCTGCAGGGGCCACCTTGATTAGTTTCAAGGACATGATCCTGGAGAGATGGACTGAACACTCTATAATATCTCTTCAGATTGTTAGGTTTTCTATTCTTACAGGTTTTGAATCATTAGACATCCACCCCAGGGTCTTGTGGAGTATGTATAAATTGTGCTATAGGTTGCATCAAGTATTTTTCCAAAGGAAGAGTGTAGAGTGGTACCGAATACATAATATTTAATGCCTAGTTCAGGTCTTATATTTTTGTTCTAATAAGACATACTTAAACATAAAGATCATCACTAACTAATATAATGGCTTAAACAGGATTTAACAATTTATGACTGCTATAAGGTTCATATTTAAAACTCATAAGAACATAATGAAGTTTGTAGGACTACTAGACCTTTTATACTTCACTTCAACTTTGTTTTTTCTATACAACTTTCCTCATGACTGATGACAAAATGGTCCAAATTGGGCTAATCATTGTCAATAAGGTCCTTTTGAAGAATGATGTTAGTTTCCAGAGGCTCCTTCTTTTATTCATTTAGCTTCAACTACATGGGATCCAGGCATTCTAGTTCTTTCAAAATTATGAGTTTTACAAACTTGGACAAATCCATAACAATTATGATACTCAATCATATTCTCACAAAGGCAAAAATGGAAGACCAAAAGGCAGGCAGGGGTCCATGTACAAAGTTAAGTAATGTACTTCTTTTGCACTAGCATCCATGTGGTCATAGTCATCATGATCCTGGGACAGTGAAAGAAAAACCTTTCCCCAGTCCTCACTGGAAGTTTCAGTTTTATTTGATGTAAACATCTTCTATGTCCTATAAACAGAGTTGAAGAAAAAAACATAAAGCAAAAGATAACCCAAGTGAATCTTACATCTTTCCAAGCTTCTCTCAATATTCTTTGAACTTTTTCAAGGCCATGACACAGAAGCCTCCTCACATAAAATTTTGCTTCATCTATGGCCTCCTCACAATGGAATTATATGCTCTTTCTATAATACCTTTCTCTGATTGCATGATATCCCTTATGAGGAGAAACCAAATCCTTCCTTCTACTTATTTTTCAACTTATGTTTATTTATTGTCCTATCAAATTAGAATTAAATTCCTTGAGGGCAAGGAACTTTCTGGTTGTATTTGTAGTCTCACTTTTTAGCAAAGTGCTGGTACATAAAGCATTATACATAAACAAATATGTATTGATTTGATATGGTTGGAAAATTAACAAAGAATCAAGACTTGCCAGTAATATTAAAATTCCAAATTCTACTAGAGTTGGGCAAACATATGTCTAGAATTATGTCTTAAAGCTACAATTTTTTTTCAGTTGAAACTACTTAATATAACTACAAGTTTGCACCATGGAATGATCCTCTTTATATATGGTTAAACAAGTTTTATATGGTTTTGCATTATAAATTGAATACAGTCAGTAGAAAAAGATCACAAATCATAAAATTTGGAAAAGTATACTAGAAAAATGCCCTAAGCATTTGCTTCTTTGCAAAAATCACTTCAACATTTTAAACCTATTTTTTTTATTTTGAAAAATAAAAGTAATAATACATTATTTATGTCAAAAGCCTTTTTTTAGACAAAGCAATTTGGTACTTCAAAATATTATATGGGTTACTAGGTTGTGCAATGTGCAATAACTGGAGAGAAAATACTTTAATTCAAGAAGGCCTGAGTTTAAATATAGCTTCAGACCTTTAATAGATATATAAGCCAGGGCAAGTCATTTAACTCTGCCTCAGTTTCCTCATTTGTAAAATGAATTTGAGAAGGAAATGGCAATCCATTACAATATCTTTGCCAAGAAATCCCAGAAAGATTCACGGAATCAGGCATGACTAAAACCCACTAAAAAAGTACAAAATGTTTTTTAAATGATAGTCTTACTTGACTAGATGGTCATAGAGGTCCTTCCCACATTGATAATAATGTGATCCAGAGAAATTACTATGAGATAAACACATTTCCCAGGAATAAACAACTTGATTTTTGACAATAGAGTCATTTTATTAATATTTTTCTATCTTGTAAAATGTGTTCATTCATGTGTTGTGTTTGTGTATGTGTAGTTTTGTGTGACATTCAATCAAAAGGCGTAACCCTTTTTCTATTTTTTAATAAGCAATCATCTAGTCAGTCAATAAGTATTAATTAAAAATAGATACATCTTGGGGGGGGGGGGGAGCCAAGATGGAGGAGTGAAAAGGTGACTTTCTGCCTCTCCTCCGATCTTCTCTCAAATCAACAATAAAATAAGCCTCTGAACTGATCTTCAAGTCAACGAACTCAGAAATATTTGGACACTGCTCTCTGGATAACTTCATATCAGGTTAGTCTGACTCGGACAGAGAGATAAATAGACGACTGCTGTGTAGGCTGGAGGTGAGGGTGGGACTCATCTCAGCTCAGTGTGGCAGAAATTCCAAACTCCAAACTCCAAATTCCAAACACCTGGAGTTTATCTGAGGCACTCGGGACACTCTGCCCTGATTGGGGGCAGGTGTTCCGGCAGACTTGCTTTGTTTAAGGAGTAATTCAGACTTAGTCCTAGGCCCCACCGGCCCAGCACCTTAAGTCAACTCGCCGAAGTGCCCCAGGGCAAAGCTTTTCAGCCACCGTTTTTTTTTCCCTACCTTAAAGAGATATCCATGCTGTCTAAAAAAAAAAGTGAAGAAGCAAAAGAGAGCTCTCACCATAGACAGCTTTTATCAAGGGAAAGAAGCTATGAACCCAGAAACTGAGGTTCCTTTAGACAAAACTCAAGAGAAAATCAGCAAGGACAATCACTGGTCCCCTTTTCAAAAGGCCTTTCTGGAAGACTGCATAAAGAACCTCAAAAGATAGCTGGAGGATAAATGGGAAAATAAACTGAAATCACTGCAAGAAGGATACAACATATTACAAGAAGGATATGATGCCCTGCAAAAGAGATATGAAAAAGACACCAATTTATTGAACAATAAAATTAGTGAAGTGGAAAAAGAGTGCAATGAACAAATTGGCCAGTTACAAAAGGAACTTAAAAAGGTAACTGAAGAAAACAACACTTTAAAAATAAGAATTGAACAAATGCAAGTGAATGACTCAATAAGACTTCAAGAATCAGTCAAACAAAAACAAAAAAAATGAAAAAATAGAAGAAAATATGAAATATCTCCTAGGAAAAACAACTGACTTGGAAAATAGATCTAGGAGAGACAATCTAAGGACTATTGGACTTCCTGAAAGCCATGATGACAAAAAGAATCTAAACACTATCTTCCAGGAAATCCTGAAAGAAAACTGACCTCAGATTGTAGAATCAAAGGGCAAAATCACCATTGAAAGAATTCACCGATCACCTCCTGAAAGTGACCCCAAAATTAAGACCCCAAGGAATATCGTGGCTAAATTTCAGGATTATAGCACCAAGGAACAGACTCTGCTAGCAGCTAGAAAGAAACAATTCAAATACCGAGGATCAATAATGAGAATCACACAGGATCTGTCAGCGTCCACCCTGAAGGATCGAAGGGCCTGGAACCAGATATTCCGAAGAGCAAAGGAACTTGGATTACAACCAAGAATAACCTATCCAGCTAGAATGAGCATTATCCTCCAGGGAAGAAGATGGTCATTCAATGATATAGGTGAATTTCACCTATTTCTAATGAAAAGACCGGATGTGAAAAAAAAAAAAAAATCGACACCCAAACACAGAACTCAAAAGATGCATAAAAAGGTAAAAAGGAAAGGACTCTTGAGAACTTTATTTTATAGGAGGATACTTAAAGGTTGGGGGTATAATTAACTAGATATTACTTTGATAATGTGAAAAAGAGAACTAGAGGGGAAAAGGTTGTCATACTGGGGAAAAGAGGGGAAAAGTGGTAAAATAAGATCTAAAAAACAGGAGTTAAAAACAAGGTAAAATCACTTGAAGAGGCAAAGAAAACGTAATATAATTGAGAGAAAGAGGGGAGGGAGATGAGCATTGTGTAAATCTTACTCTCATCAGGTTGGGCTCTAAAAGTGTATATCACACATTTGATTTCACATGGAAACTTGTCTGTTGCTAGAGGGAGTGGGAGGGAAAGGAGGAAAAGTAAGGGACAAACTAATAGAAGGGAAAATAGAAGAATCAGGGGAAAGGAGTAAAAACAGGGGGAGTGGATCTAAAGGGTAGAGTATTGTTTGGGGGAGGGGGTCATCAAAAGCAAAGTACTGAAGAGGGGGGAAGGAAGAAAGGGGAAAGGAAAGGGGAAAACATAACTTGGGTAAATAAGATGGCAGGAAATAAAGAATTAGTGATTCTAACTGTGAATGTGAATGGGACGAACTCTCACATAAAGCGGAA
>JAJPUD010026165.1:400-16800 GCA_023553655.1 Myrmecobius fasciatus
TTTTGTTGGTTTTTTCAAAAAACCAACTCTTACTTTTATTTATTAATACAATAGTTTTCTTATTTTCAATTTTATTCATCTCCCCTTTAGTTTTGAGAATTTCCAATTTGGTATTTAATTGAGGGTTTTTAATTTGGTCTTTTTCTAGCTTTTTTAATTGTAAGCCCAGTTCATTGATCTTCTCTTTCTCTGTTTTACACAAGTAATAAACTAGAGATATAAAATTACCCCTTATAACCATTTTAGCCGTGTCCCACAAATATTGGTATGTTGTCTCATTGTTGTCATTCCCCTGGATGAAATTTTCGATTGTGTCTATAATTTGCTCTTTCACCCATTCGTTCTTCAGGATTAGATTATTTAGTTTCCAAATAACTTGTGGTCTATTTTCTCCTGGCCTTATATTACATGTGAGTTTTATTGCATCATGATCTGAGAAGGATGCATTTACTTTTTCTGCTTTTCTGCATTTGATTTTGAGGTTTTTATGCCCTAACACATGATCAATTTTTGTATAAGTTCCATGGACCCCTGAGAAAAAAGTATACTCCCTTCTATCACCATTGAATTTCCTCCAGAGATCTATCATACCTAAGATTTCTAGCCTTTTGTTTACCTCCCTAATTTCTTTCTTATTGATTTTGTGATTTGATTTATCTAATTCTGAGAGAGCAAGGTTGAGATCCCCCACTAGTATCGTTTAGCTGTCTATTTCTCCTTGCATCTCTCTTAACATCTCCTCTAGGAATTTGGATGCTATACCACTTGGTGCATATATGTTTAGTATTGATACTGCTTCATTTTCTATGGTACCCTTTAGTAAAATATAGTTTCCTTCCTTATCTCTTTTAATTAGATCTATTTTTGTTTTTACTTGATCCAAGATAAGGATTGCTACCCCTGCCTTTCTTTGTTCACCTGAAGCATAGAAGATTCTGCTCCAGCCCTTTACCTTCACTCTGTATGTATCTCTATGCTTTAGATGTGTTTCTTGTAAACAACATATTGTAGGATTTTGGTTTTTAATCCAGTCCGCTACCCGCTTCCGTTTTATGGGAGAGTTCATCCCATTCACATTCCCAGTTAAAATAACTATATCTGTATTCCCTGCCATCTTATTTACTCAGAGTTATGATTTTCTCTTCCCTTTCCCCTCTCTCCCTTCCCCCTGCCCCAGTACTTTGCTCTTGATGACCACCTCCCACCAATAATCCTCCTCCCTTTAGAGTCCCTCCCTCCCCTTTATACCTTTCCCCTAATCCTTGTATTAGTTTATCCCTTTCCTTTTCTCCCCTCCCTCCTACCTTCCCACAAGGAGGGTCAGGCCTTTCTTTGAAGCCAAATGTGTCTGATATACTCTCTTAGAGTCCAAGCTAATGAGAGTAAGGTTTACATAATACTCATCGCCCTCTCTTCTTTCCCTCAATTGTATTAGATCTTCTATGTCTCTTTATGAGATTTTGCCTTATTTTACCTCCTTTAATTTTACTTTATTTTGCCTCCTTTCCCCCTCCCCTCTTGATCTTTTTCAGTATGGTATCCCTTCTACCTCTAATTTCTTTTACATTATTATCAAAGAAAAATCAAATTATACTGCCATTCTTTAAGGATACCTGTAGTAGAAATATAGTTCTCAAGAGTTTTCCTTTTTACCTTTTTATGCTTCTCTTGAGTTCTCTATTTGGAGGTCAAATATTTTGTTCAGATCTGGTCTTTCATTAGATATAGGTGAAATTCACCTGTATCATTGAATGACCATCTTCTTCCCTGGAAGATGATGCTCATTCTAGCTGGATAATTTATTCTTGGCTGTAATCCAAGTTCTTTTGCCTTTCGGAATATCTGATTCCAGGCCCTTCAATCCTTTAAAGTGGAAGCTGACAGATCCTGTGTAATTCTAATTACAGTTCCTTGGTATTTGAACTGTTTCTTTCTAGCTGCTTGCAATATCTTTTCCTTGGTGCAATAGTCCTGAAATTTGGACATGATATTCCTTGGGATTTTAATTTTGGGGTCTCTTTCTGGAGGTGATAGGTGAATTCTTTCAATGCCAATTTTGCTTTCTGAATCTAAAACATCAGGGCAATTCTCTTTCATGATTTCCTGGAAGATAGCAACCAGGTTCTTTTATTCATCGTGGCTTTCAGGGAGTCCGATAATCCTTAAATTGTCTCTCCTGGATCTTTTTTCCAAGTCAGTTGTTTTTCCTAGGATATATTTCATATTTTCTTCTATTTTTTCATTTTTTTGTTTTTGTTGGACTGATTCTTGAAGTCTTATTGAGTCATTTACTTCTGTTTGTTCAATTTTAATTTTTAAAGTATTATTTCCTTCAGTTATCTTTTTAGCTCCTTTTGTAGCTGGCCAATTGAATTTCTTGATTCAATGCATTCTTTTTCATTTTGCCAGTTTTATTTTTCAGTGAATTGTTGTCTTTTTCCAATTCACCAATTTTGTTTTTCAGTTCACCATTTTTATTTTCCAGTGAATTGGTGATTTTTTCCAATTCACCAATTTTGTTTTTCAGTGAACTGTTTTCTTTTTCCAATTCACCAGTCCTATTTTCCAGTTTTTGATATTTCTGTTGCCCTGATCTCAATTTATTTTCCCATTCTTCTTCTAGCTCTCTTTTGAGATTCTTAATGCAATCTTCCAGGTAAGCCTTCTGAAAGGGAGACCAACTTAAGTCTGCCTTTGTGGCTTCATCTGGGATTGTTTTCATAATGTCAGGATCTGGGGACTGTTCTATTTTTTCTCCGTAAAAGCTTTCTATGGTGAGAGCTCTCTTCTGCTTCTTACTCATGATTTAAAGTTGGGATATCGGTCACCAGCAAAAAATACTGCAACAATTTGTATTTGCCCTGGGGCAGTTTGCCGAGTTGACTTCAGTTCTAAGGCTGGTCGTGCTAGATTCGCACTATGACCACGTCTTCAGCTGCTCTCCATCCACCCTTTATGAAAGGCAGATCTGCCAAAGCTCCTGCCCGCAAGCAGAGCAAAGTGGCCCAGGCATCTCCCAGGGGCTTCCTGGGTGCCTAAAATCCACCCCTCTATCACAGCCCTGACTTCCGCCCTGGCTGGAGTCTGAACGTGACCAGTGGCCAATTTCCCCTGAGACTAACCTTCTCCTGAATTCTTTCAAGGTAGATTTTTGATAGAAGTGTGTTGTAGTCCAAATGTTTGGCGGAGCCCTCACTCCAAAACCAGTTCAAAGGCTCACTTTGTCTGGGTCTGAGGGAAGGTCTCAGGAGTTCACAGAGAATGCTGTCTGCAGTTCGCCATTTTGGCTCTGCCCCCCAAATTTTAATTTAATTATTTATTTTTTGCTGAGGTAATTGAGTTAAGTGACTTCCCCAGGGTCACACAGCTAGAAAGTGCTGAGTGTCTGAGACCAAATTTGAACTCAGGCCCTCCTAACCTTAGGGCTGGTGATATACCCACTGCACAACCTAGCTGCCCCCAAACTATGGCATATTGCAGTGAGTTGAAGATATTGAGCACATTTCATTAATTACTTAATTTATTTTTATTAAATCTTTTTATTTGTATAACATATGTATGGGCAGTTCCTCAGAATTGATCTTTACAAAGCTTTCCATTACAAATTTTACCCCCAATCCCCTCCGCTCCCCTAGATGGCAGGAAGTCCACTACATGTTAATAATGTTGAAAAATTTGACAAGTTGTGCAAGAAAAATACTATCTACAAGAAAAAAAAAAGAAAATCAGAGAAAGGAAACACAATGCAAGCAAACCTCAATAGAGAGCACGAAAATGTTATGTTGTGGTCCACATTCCATATCCCTCTCTCTGGGTGTATATGGCTTTCTTCACTGAACAACTGGAACTGGTTTGAGACAATTCTTTGTTGCAGAGAGCCATGTCCATCATAATTGATCATCATGTAATATTGTTGCTGTGTATAATGATCTCCTGGTTCTGCTTGTTTCACTCAACATCAGTTCATGCAAGTCTCTCCAGGCCTCTCTGAAATCGTCCTGCTGGTCGTTTCTTACAGAGCAATAATATTCCATAACATTCATATACCATAATTTATTCAGCCACTCTCCAATTGATGGACATCCATTCAGTTCCGAGTTTCTTGCCACTACAAAAAGGGCTGCCACAAACATTCTTGCACATGTGGGGCCCTTTCCCTCCTTTAAGATCTCCTTGGGATATAAGCCCAATAGAAATACTGCCTGGGTCAAAGGGTATGCACAGTTTGATAACTTTTTGAGCATAGTTCCAAATTGCTCTCCAGAATGGTTGGATCCATTCACAGTTCCACCAACAATATATTAGAGTCCCAGCTTTCCCGCATCCCCTCCATCATTCATCGTTATCTTTTCCTGTCATTTTAGCCAATCTGACAGGTGTGTAGTGGTACCTCAGAGTTGTCTTAATTTGCATTTCTCTGATCAATAGTGATTTGGAGCAACTTTTCATGTGACTAGAGATGGTTTTAATGTCATCATCTGAAAATTGTCTGTTCATATCCCTTGACCACTTATCTATTGAAGAGTGGCTTGAATTCTTATAAATATGAGACAATTCTCTATATATTTTAGAAATGAGGCCTTTATCAGAACATTAAATGTAAAGATGATTTCCCAATTTGATGCTTCCCTCCTAATCTTGTCTGCATTAATTTTATTTGTACAGAAACTTTTTAACTTAATATAATCAAAATTATCAATCTGGCGTTCAATTAAGACTTCCAAATCTTCTTTGGACATAAATTTATGCCATCTCCACAGGTCTGAGAGGTAAACTATCCTGTGTTCCTCTAATTTGCTTACAATATCACTCTTTATATCTAGATCATGAACCCATTTAGATCTTATCTTGGTATGTGGTGTTAGGTGTGGGTCAAGCCCTAATTTCTTCCACACTAGTTTCCAATTTTCCCAGCAGTTTTTGCCAAAGAGTGAAAACTTATCCCCAAAGCTGGGGTCTTTGGGTTTATCAAACATAAAATTGTTAAAGTTATTGCCTAGATTGCCCTGATATCCTATCCTATGCCACTGATCTACTGCTCTATTTGTTATGCAGTACCAAATGGTTTTGATGACTGCTGCTTTATAATATAGTTTTAGATCTGGTACAGCAAGGCTACCTTCATCTGCCTTTTTTTTCATTAATCCCCTTGAAATCCTTGATCTTTTGTTCTTCCAAATGAATTTTGCTACTATTTTTTCTAGATCTGTAAAATAATTTCTTAGGAGTTTGATTGGTATGGCACTAAAGAAGTAAATTAGTTTGGTTAGTATTGTCATTTTTATTATATTCGCTCGGCATACCCATGAGCACTTAATGTCTTTCCAATTGATTAGGTCTGATCATATTTGTGTGGAAAGTGTTTTGTAGTTTATTTCATATAGTTTTTGACTTTTCCTTGGCAGATAGATTCCTAAATATTTTATACTATCATCCATTATTTGGAATGGAATTTATTTTTGTATCTCTTGCTGCTGAACTTTGTTTGTAATATATAAAAATGCTGATGATTTATGTGGATTAATTTTGAATCCTGCAACTTTAATAAAGTTGTGAATTGTTTCTAGCAATTTTTTAGTTGAGTCTCTAGGGTTCTCTAAGTATACCATCATGTCATCTTCAAAGAGTGATAATTTGGTTTCTTCATTACCTACTCTAATTCCTTTTATCTCTTTTTCTTCTCTTATTGCCAAAGCTAACATTTCTAATACAATATTGAATAGTAATGGTGACAGTGGGCAGCCTTGTTTCACTCCTGATTTTATTGGAAATAGTTTTAGTTTGTCTCCATTACACATGATGCTTGCTGATGGTTGTAAGTAAATGCTACTAATCATTTTAAGGAAAAGCCCCTTTATTCCTATACTCTCTAGAGTTTTCAATAGGAATGGGTGTTGGATTTTATCAAATGCTTTTTCTGCATCTATTGAGATAATTATATGGTTTTTGTTAGTTTGGTAATTAATATAATTAATTATGCTGTTAGTTTTCCTAATATTGAACCAGCCCTGCATCCCTGGTATAAATCCTACTTGGTCATAGTGTACTATCCTGGGGATGACTTTCTGTAATCTTGTTGCTAAAATCTTATTTAAAATTTTTGCATCAATATTCATTAGGGAAATTGGTCTATAGTTTTCTTTCTCTGTTTTCACCCTACCTGGTTTAGCTATCAGCACCATATCTGTGTCATAGAAGGAATTTGGCAGTATACCTTCTGTCCCTATTTTCTCAAATAGTTTGTATAGTATTGGAATTAATTGTTCTTTGAATGTTTGGTAGAATTCACATGTAAATCCATCTGGCCCTGGAGATTTTTTCTTAGGGAGTTGGTTAATAGCTTGTTCTATTTCTTTTTCTAATATGGGGCTATTTAAATAATTTATATCCTCTTCTGTTAACCTGGCCAATCTATATTTTTGTAGATATTCCTCCATTTCATTTAGATTATCAAACTTACTGGCATAAAGTTGGACAAAGTAACTCCTAATTATTGCTCTAATTTCCTCTTCACTGGAGGAAAGTTCTCCCTTATCATTCTTGAGACTAACAATTTTATTTTCCTCTTTCCTTTTTCTTATCAAATTAACTAAAGGCTTATCTATTTTGTTGATTTTTTTCGTAAAACCAACTTAGTTTTATTTATTAATTTAATAGTTTTCTTATTTTCAATTTTATTAATTTCCCCTTTTATTTTTAGAATTTCCACTTTGGTATTTAATTGAGGGTTTTTAATTTGTTCTTTTTCAAGTTTTTTTAATAATAAGCCCAATTTGTTCATCTTTTCTTTCTCTATTTTATGCAAGTAAGCATCTAAAGATATAAAATTGCCCCTTATAACCGCTTTGTGGTATGTTGTCTCATTATTGTAATTCTCCTGGATGAAATTATTGATTGTGTCTATGATTTGCTCGTTCACCCATTCATTCTTCAGGATTAGATTATTTAATTTCCAATTAACTTTTGGTCTATTTTCTCCTGGCTTTATATTGCATGTGATTTTTATTGCATCATGATCTGAAAAAGATGCATTTATTATTTCTGCCTTTCTGCATTTGATTTTGAAGTTTTTATGTCCTAATACATTGTCAATTTTTATATAAGTTCCATGGACTGCTGAGAAAAAAGTAAACTCCCTACTATCACCATTCAATTTTCTGCACAGATCTATCACACCTAACTTTTCTAACAATTGGTTTACCTCCCTCGTTTCTTTCTTATTTATTTTGTGGTTTGATTTATCTAATTCTGAGAGAGCAAGGTTGAGATCTCCCACTAGTATAGTTTGGCTGTTTATTTCTTGTTGCATCTCTCTTAATTTCTCCCGTAGCAATGTGGATGCTATTTCACTTGGTGCATATATATTTAGTATTGATATTGCTACATTATCTATGGTACCCTTTTAAAAAATATAGTTTCCTTCCTTATCTCTTTTGATTAGATCTACCTTGACTTTTACTTGATCTGAGATAAGGATTGCTACCCATGCTTATTTTTGTTCACCAGAAGCATAATAGGTTCTGCTCCAGCCTTTTACCTTCATCCTATATGTGTCACTATGTTTTAGATGTGTTTCTTGTAGACAACATATTGTGCGATTCTGGTTTTTAATCCAGTCTGCTATCTGCTTCTGCTTTATGGGAGAGTTTATCCCATTCACATTCACAGTTAGAATAACTAAATCTTTATTTCCTGCCATCTTATTTACCCGTTATGTTTTTCCCTTTTCTTTCCCCTTTCTCCCTTCCCCCCTCTTCAGTAATTTGCTTTTGATGATCCCCTCCCCCAAACAATACTCCACCCTTTAGATCCCCTCCCACTGTTTTTACTCCTTTCCTCTGATTCTTCTATTTTCCCTTCTATTAGTTTATCCTTTTCTTTTCCTCCTTTCCCTCCCTTCCCTCTAGCAACAGACAAGTTTCTATGTGAAATCAAGTGTCTGATATACACTTTTAGAGCCCAACCTGATGAGAGTAAGTTTTACACAATGCTCATCTCCCTCCCCTCTTTCTCGCAATTATATTGGGTTTTTTTTTTTGCCTCTTCAAGAGTTTTTATCTTCTTTTTACCTCCCTTTTTTAGATCTTATTTTACCACTTTTCCCCTCTTTTACCCAGATGACAACCTTTCCTCCTCTAGTTCTCTTTTTCATATTATCAAAGTAATATCTAGTTAATTATACCCCCAAACTTTAAGTATCCCCATAGTAGCAATAAAGTTCTCAAGAGTCCTTTCCTTTTTACCTTTTTATGTTTCTCGTGAGTTTTATCTTTGGAGGTCAAATTTTTTGTTCAGATCTGGTATTTTCATTAGAAATAGGTGAAATTCACCTATATCATTAAATGACCATTTTCTTCCCTGGAGGATAATGCTCATTCTAGCTAGACAGGTTATTCTTGCCTGTACTCCAAGTTCCTTCACCTTTCAGAATATCTGGTTCCAGGCCCTTTGATCCTTCAATGTGCAGGCTGACAGATCCTGTGTGATTCTAATTATTGATCCTCGGTATTTGAATTGTTTCTTTCTAGCTGCTAGCAAAATCTTTTCCTTAGTGCGGTAGTCCTGACATTTAGCCACGGTATTCCTATGGGTTTTATTTTTGGGGTCTCTTTCAGGAGGTGATCGGTGAATTCTTTCAATGTTTATTTTGCCTTGTGATTCTACAACCTCAGGACAGTTTTCTTTCAGGATTTCCTGGAAGATAGTGTTTAGATTCTTTTTTTTATCATGGCTTTCAGGAAGTCCAATAATCCTTAGATTGTCTTTCCTAGACCTATTTTCCAAGTCAGTTGTTTTTCCTAGGAGATATTTCATATTTTCTTCTAATTTTTCATTTTTTTTTGTTTTTGTTTGACTGATTCTTGAATTCTTATTGAGTCATTTGCTTGCATTTGTTCAATTCTTATTTTTAAAGTGTTGTTTTCTTCAGTTACCTTTTTAAGCTCCTTTTGTAACTGGCCAATTTGTTCATTGAACTCTTTTTCCACTTCACTAATTTTATTTTTCAGTGCATTATTGTCTATTTCAAAGTCACCAATTTTGTTTTTCAATAAATTGGTGTCTTTTTCATATCTCTTTTGCAGGGCATTATATCCTTCTTGCAAGATATTATATCCTTCTTGCACTGATTTAAGTTTATTTTCCCATTTATCCTGCAGCTTTCTTTTGAAATTCTTTATGCAATCTTCCAGGAAGGCTTTTTGAAAAGGGGACCAGTGATGATCCTTGCTAACTTCCACTGGAGTTTTGTCTAAATGAACCTCAGGATCTAGGGTGTGCCCTTCTTTCTCTTGATGGAAGCTGTCTATGGTGAGCGCTCTCTTTTGCTTCTTCATTTTTTTTTTAGACAGTGGAGGTCTTTTTCAGGCTAGAAAAGTGGTGGCTGAGGCAGTTTGCCATGGGGCAATTTCTCGATTTAATTTAAGGTGCTGTGCTGGTGGGGGCTAGGACTATATCCAAATTTCTCCTTAAACAAGGCAAGTCTGCCAGAACACCTGCCCCCAAACAGGGCAGAGTATCTGGAGTGCCTCAGATAAACTCCAGGTGTTTGGAGTTTGGAGTTTCTGCCATGCTGAACTTAGTCCCTCCCTCACTTCCGGGTTGCACCGAGTAAACTGATTACTCCTCTGCCCGAGTTAAACAGGCCTGATATGAAGCTCTTCAGAAATATCTGCAAGCAGTGTCCTAATATTTCTGGAGTCGTCTCGAAAATCAGTTCAGAGGCTTATTTTATTGTTGGTTTGAGAGAAGATCGGAGGAGGACACAGAGAGTCACATTTTCACCCTGTCATCTTGGCTCCACCCCCAAGTATTGAGCACATTTAATTTCGAGAAGACTGGGAAAATGAATTTTCAAATATTCAAAGGATAGTGTAATGCCAGAGAAACGGAGGCAGGATAGAGATTAGAGACTTTTAATAGTTTATTGATAGTATTGGAGAGTTTGGAACCTATGATCATGGGACTGATTGGGACTCTTGTCTCAAAGCATTCAGCAGGGAGTGAGGGGCTCCATCACTTGGGGAAACAAAAGCAAAAAATGGGCGTTAGACCACTAGGGGATAGAAGTTCCAGGAAAGGACCATAAATTCAGTTTTGTCAGGTTGGGAGTATGGAGGAAAGATCATAAATTCTGATACGGAGCTAGAAGACACTGAGTCTGAAACCAGAAAGATACCCAAACATTGGAGAAAAGCCATCTGGAGTGTTATGACTCTGCAATGCCAGTGGCCATATGTCCATAGCCCTAATTATCTCAGTCTTAATGGCCAAGAAAGGGGGTTGCCACCAGGGAGACTGAGGCAGAACAATTCAGTTAAACTGAGACAGGGGAACTGAGGCACAACAGATAGTTCCTGGAACATAGTTCATACTTAATAAATGTTTATTGATTGATTGAGTGTTGAAGCTCCACAGAGGGCTGGTATAAAAAGCTAATCTCCCTTTAAACTGTTAGAAATATGTTACAAAGATAAAAAAAAAAAGACTAAGGAGTGTATGAACTAAATTAGTTTATTTGCAGTTCTTGCAAGAAATGGGCAATCCACCCAGAAGCAGTCCTTGGCTTAATATGCATTTATAGGCACTGGAATGAGTTTTTTATTTCCAATCCTAAAGTGTAAATCTCTCCCTCATTGCCCCAATTCGCTGAAGATGACAAATTATCAGACTTTTTGGTGCTCCCATTGCATGTTCCTCCTTGACATATTCCCTCCCTCATCATATGTTAAAAAATGGTGGAAAAGTCTTCCTTTGGGGAGAAGAAATTAATATAATTAAGTCATTAAGCATGTGCACTCAGTGCTTGAATTACCTTTCGCCCACTTTTTCTTTGGGATAATTTTTATCAGTTTACCAAATCAGGAGCTAATATCTTGTTTTATACAACCAGCTCAGTCAGCTGATATGACCACATAGAAATGCAGTTCAGTAGGTTGCTCACAAAATACATACTATCTTTGCAAACATAATTATTCTACATGAAATGTACTATATCTTATTCCAATTTACATATTCTTTGAGCCAACCAAACCAGCTTTCTTGTTCCTTTTGAAGTTCCTCAAATAGGACGACAGTTGATCTTCTGTTTCTTTGCTTTTTTATAAACTGTGTTTCACCTATCCTTAGGTCTATAATATAAACCGTCCTCACTGCTGGCTTATTTATAAAACCCTCCTCGCTTCTGGCTTATTTCCTTTAAAGCTCAATTGAAGCAACACTTTCTACAGGATTCTCCCATTTTTTTCCTGATTCTCCACTGTTAATTTAATCCTTAAAGAAATTAATATACTCATTTTGTGTATATACTTAAACTGTTCCCATATTAGAGAAAACATGATACAATGAAAGCTTGTTGAATGAAGAGACTATTCAATATTATTTGCATTTCCCCAGTTCCTGACATAGAGTAGATCCTCATTAAATACTTTGTAATCAATGTATTGTAATTTGTTTAAATCATTTACTTGCTCAGTAATTCAGATAGCTTTCTAAGTTATTTATTAAATATAATTCAATCAATCACCACACACAACAGTGTTTATTAATTACTTACCATATGAAAAACACTGTTGTAGTTACAGGGAATACAAAAGTGGGTAAATCTCTCTCCTCAAGAAGTTTTTTTTATTCTGCATAAGCAAGATTTCCAGTCTGGGATTTATTCCAAACTAATGTAATCACAGGTCCAGATATCCTTCTTCATTGTTTTTAATAATGGTTAATATGAAATATCTCCTAGGAAAAACAACTGACTTGGAAAATAGATCTAGGAGAGACAATCTAAGGATTATTGGACTTCCTGAAAGCCATGATGAAAAAAAGAATCTAAACACTATTTTCCAGGAAATCCTGAAAGAAAACTGTCCTGAGATTGTAGAATCAGAAGGCAAAATCACCATTGAAAGAATTCACTGATCACCTCCTGAAAGAGACCCCAAAATTAAAACCCCAAGGAATATCGTGGCTAAATTTCAGGACTATAGCACCAAGGAAAAGATTCGGCTAGCAGCTAGAAAGAATGGTCACAGGAAGGCAAAATAAAACTTATTTTGTATAATTCCAGAGCAAATAATAAGGTACAATGAATGGAAGTAGGTAAATAGGTGAAACAAAGGGCTGTCTGCAAAGTGAATGGGTCATCAGCTAAGTCAGCAAGTTTCCATTGTTGGAGTTATTAAAGAAAAAGACTATATTACTCACCTGTCAGAGAAGTTGTTGAGGGGTTCTGAGATATAAATTAGAATCAATGACCTTTAATGTTCCTTCCAACTCCTGGGATTAAATATTATTAGGCCATGATTTTTCTTCTTTCCTAATCTTTAGGAATAATTTAAATACTAAGATTATTAGAACTGCCACAGCATTGTTGAATCTCACACAAAAGTTGAACCCATATATACACAGGAATCATCTTCATAATATCCTAGACAAGTGGTCATTGATTCTTGATTTGAAGACTTCCAGGTCTTTAGTACCAGATGCCTCTGCTTGAGGACAGATCTAATTGTTGGCAGTTTTTCCTTAAATCAAGCCTAATTTGATTATTTTTTTCCTTTGCAATTACCACCCATTGCTTGATTCTCTGGGATCGAGCATAACAATTATGATTTCATTTTCAGTGACAGACTTTCAAATATTTGAATGATTCTTCAGGTTTTTTTCTGGGAGAAATGTTCTTCTATGGAACACTTTTTGGTTTCCTTTCCATTATAATTTCTCTCTTCTTAACACTATCTAGTTTATCACTGTCTTTCCTAAAGTATGGTACTACAAATGAATATAATACTCCATATGTGGTCTGAAGGGGCATAATCACTTGACTCATTATGGCTATTGTGATTCTTTTAGCACACTCTAAGGTAGCTATTGTTATTGCCTCCTCACAGTATTGACTAATATTGAACTCATGACCCACTAGAAAATACTCAGATTAATTTCTGTCTAATCATTCTTTCCCCATTTTGGACTTGTAAAGTTAATTTTTTGAACCCAGGAATACAAATTTGCATTTTTCTCTAGTAGAATTCATGTTATTGGAATCAGTTCATTAATCTAGTCTGATTAGATCTTCGTCAATCATGTATCTATAGTCCAACATGCTAGCTATCATTTCCATTTCTAAATCATAATAATGTTTACATAACATTTTAAGGTTTGCAAAGCATTTTACAAATATGATCTCATTTGATCCTTACAACAATCTTGGGAAGTAGGTGCTACTATTACCTACTTTTTAAAAATGAGGAAACTTAGGCAGAGAGAGATTAACTGGCTTGTCTATGGAACTACTACATGAGAACTCAGGTTTTCTCGAATCTAGATCCAGCATTCAACCCACTTTGCTACTTACCTGTATCAACTACAAATTTGCTAAGCATTCCATCAAGATTTTAATTGAATTGTGCTAAGCACAAATCCAAGCACAGATCCCTACAGAACAAGCAAGATAATTCTCTATATGTTAATATCATTTCATTAATACTCTTCAGAGTCCAAGCTTTCAAAGTTCCATTCTATCACTTAACCTACATTTTTCTATCTTCCCTAAAGGGTTAGCATGAGACTCTTTTAAATGCTTCACTGGAAATCATGTGTATTTTGAATATAGAATACTGCTCACTACTTATCTAGTAATTCTATCAAAAATGATTCTGGTATGGTCTCTTCTTTTGAAGCTATGCTGGCTTTCATTCATTATCCATTCTTGTGTAAATAAGTAAGGGCTATCCCTTTAATGACACACTTTAGAATTTTCTCTGAAGTAGAAATTGCAAATTCAAAATGTCAGATGTCTTACAAAGTCAATCTGGCCCAAATTAGAATAAATTATACAGATTATCCCCAAAGTCTTAATGCAATGTTAAGTAATTCAAGCAATTAAGTTAAGCTGTAAGTAATGAAAATGTAATGATATTCATAAGATGATGTACAAAATGAGATTTTTTTGGTGGTTGTTTTCCTTACCACCCACCTCATCCCCACACATACTCACCAGTCAAGTCTTTTCACTTGTTCAGTTTTTGAATTGCATCTGTTTCTATCCAGACAATTTAGAGTATGGTGCACTTCCTATTCTGTACATCTATTTCCTACTGGAAGTATCATTTATCTGCTTCTTTCCTTCCTGTCTCTTTCATATGCCTTGCTAAGGATTACATTCAACTCTTCCAGATCATTACAACTTACCCAATTTACATTCTACAGAGACCATGGTTATATATATATATATATATATATATAGATATATATAGATATAGATATAGATATATAGATATATATATATATATATCATAGATAGATAGATAGATAGATATAGATATATTTCTGTATCTAACCAACTGTGTTAAGTGGCTTTAATTCATATTTTCTGTGAGCAGACTATAAACAAATGTTTAAGTACTGCCAAAAGAGAACATTGACAGACTTATAAGTTCAACTCTGGGAATTTGTGGGGGCAAAGGTGTTAGAAAGATGCATATATCACCACTATGTACTAATTCCATGTAACCGATCTCTAAAACAGAATAAACTTAAAAATTAAATGTTTTTCAAAATAGGTGAAAACATAACTCAAATTACATAATTGGAAAAAATTCCTATGTGAGTGCCCTATAGATTTAATAATTGCATAAACTGATACAATGTCTTTTTTTCCTAGAAAAGACATAAATTCTTGATATCTTAATTGTAATAAAGTTACAGATATCTTAGTATATTGTGAGCAGTCTTAATTATTTTATTAGTCACTCCAAATGACACTTCCATTGGTAGAATTGTAACTGAATGATGCAAGAATCCATTTGGGCTAGCTACACCAAACTCTGGATTTGTAATTTAGATAAACTAGCACATTAGTTTATTCCGCTGGTAAGTTATTTGCAGTTACATATATGATTATAAAGCAGCTTTACTCTCTGCTCAAGGTTTTTCTTTTGATGATCAAAATATTTTCTTCCATGTAATGAATACACATCTGAATGGTTGTTTTAACATAGCTAATTGACAGTTGAGGCCATTATTTCTAACTTTGTATCTCCAACAGAACTTAGGACATGCATTTCTTAACATATAAACCATCATTCAAGTCCACAAACAATATTAAGTTTCTACTTTGCCACAGGCACCAGGGTAACAAAAAAGCATGAGACAATCTCTGTCATCAAAGAGTTTAATATTTTACAGTGGTGGGGTGATGTTTATAAATAATTAAATGAAGTAGTACTTGTAAAGCCAAAAAAGAAATACAGACATAGCGCTCTAAGTCAATTTCAGTTCTGTTCAATTCAACAAGAATTTATTAATTATCCACTATTTTCCAAGAACAATACGAGGTGTTATTTGACCTTTGTTTTCTAAAAGGATCAATGGGGTGCTGTTTTGACTTCCACTTGAATTGAGGCAGAAATATACAAACTCATCAGCCCCAGTTTTTCTTCAAGATCATAAAAGTCCTGACTTCAATTGAAAATGTTCTGCATGACTCTAGTATCTTTAATATCTGACCAAGTTTTGTATTCCACAGCATCTGCTTCCACTGAATTTTTTTTTATTTTAAGCTTTTTATTTGTATAACATATATATGGGTAGTTCCCCAACCTTGATCTTTACAAAGCTTTCCAATACAAATTTTACCCCCAGTCCCCTCCCCTCCCCCAGATGGCAGGAAGTCCACTACATGTTAATAATGTTGAAATGCTTGAGAAGTTATGCAAGAAAAATCCTATCTCCAAGAAAAAAAAAAGAATCAGAGAAAGGCAACACAATGCAAGCAAATGTCAATAGAGATCATGAAAATGTTACGTTGTGTTCCATATTTCATGTCCCTCTTTCTGGGTGTATATGGTTTTCTTCAGTGAACAACTGGAACTGGTTTGAGACAATTCTTTATTGCAGAGAGCCATGTCCATCAGAATTGATCATCATGTAATACTGTTGTTGCTGTGCATGATGATCTCCTGGTTCTGCTCGTTTCACTCAGCATCAGTTCATGCAAGTCTCTCCAGGCCTCTCTGAAATCGTCCTGCTGGTCGTTTCTTACAGAGCAATAATATTCCATAACATTCATATACCATAATTTATTCAGCCACTCTCCAATTGAATGGCATCCCTTCAGTTTCCAGTTTCTAGCCACTACAAAAAGGGCTGCCACAAACATTCTTGCACATGTGGGTCCCTTTCCCTCCTCTAAGATCTCTTTGGGATATAGGCCCAGTAGAAACACTACTGGGTCAAAGGGTATGCACAGTTTGACAACTTTTTGAGCATAGCTCCAAATTGCTCTCCAGAATGGTTGGATCCGTTCACAGTTCCACCAACAATGTATTAGTGTCCCAGCCCTCCCACATCCCCTCCAACATTCATCGTTATCTTTTCCTGTCATTTTAGCCAATCTGACAGGA
>JAJPUD010026166.1:0-16799 GCA_023553655.1 Myrmecobius fasciatus
TCTTATGCCAGTCTACTGGGACACAGGAACAAGGGGGAAGGGGGGGGGATTGACTAAGCCCCAAGCCTATACCCACACTTACCACACTGTGCACTTGTGGGGGTCGAATATCCACTTCTATCTAAGCATGACTCATACGCCCGTGGAACCCTCTGAGCCCCCCCTTATTCACTCTCTCAGAACCTGGCTCCCTCCTCTTCAGTTGGGCAAACAAGGGCTTTTGTCTTTGGCTCAACTGAAGGACAAAGCTAGGGGTCTGTTTCCCCACCCCCCCTCTCTTGCCCTTCCCCCTTCCTGGGGACTTGGCCTTGATAGGGTATTTAAATTATAACATAAAAAAGACAGCAGGCACTGAGAAGAGAAAGCCCTCCCCACCCAGAGGGAAGGATCCGGGGCTGCTCCCTCCAGGGGACAAAGCAACTGAAGAACGTCCCAGACAGAAGTCCGTCCCAACGTGGCTCCCCATACAAGAGGCTGAAAGGCTGCTTCCACTCAGCCCAAGGGGAATGTCCGAGCCACGCTGTCGATTCATTCTGAAGGAGGTGGGAAAGGCTCTGAGTTTTTATTCCGGACATTCTCCTCTTGCCGTCTCTCCGGGGCAGGGGTAAAGAGCCACCCATATTCCGGAGTGTCCCCCCCCCGGAAAGGACTGGAATAGGGTCTTTCCCATGCAAACTGATGGTGTGGATATGAGGGACAGGGAGGCGTGTGCCCCAGCATCCTTTGGGAGAGACGTTTGACTGTAGCAAGCCATGTTGGGAGAGGGACATCGGAGCAAATGTCACAGGCTACGCACTGGAGTCCCCCAGCTTAGCCTCTGTGTCGCTGTCGCTCAGGTAGCTGTGAGAGTATCGGGATCGGCCGGGGTGGTCCAGGGGGTCATGCTCATCATCAGATCGGTCGAGGGCAAGGGACTTCTGGTAGCTGGAAGGGCTGCAAGGAGAAGAACACAAGCTCAATGGGGTGGTCTCTCGGTGCCCCCGGGGAGCCCCCAAAGCCAATTCTGAACGGCGTCCACTTCCAAAAGGCCACTCCGACCAGAGGGCGGCCTGAGCCTGGCGTGAGAGCCAAGGAGCCCTTCGCCAAGGGGCGAAATAAAGGAGAGAAGCATTTTGTGGGGCTCTGCCTGCCTTCTAACATTTTATTCTCATGCACAGACTCCACGATCCTCCGTGTGCCATTTCTTCCACGGATGTCTCATCTCCAGCCTCCAGAATTTTACACTGGCTGGCCCTGACGCCTAGTGTGCTCCCCCTTCTCACCTGCACTTCTTAGAATCCTCTTCAGGACGTGGCTCAGATCCCACCTTCTGCGGAAAGCCCTTCCTGGTCCTCCCTTAGCTGCTAGTGCCTTCCTCTCAGATCACTGCCCTCTCCTCTGCAGCTTGCAGGAATCTAGTTATTTAAGTGTTCTCTCTCACATTAGAATGGAAGCTCCTTGGGACAGCCAGGTGGTGCAGTGGAGAGAGCACCAGCCCTGGAGTCAAGGACCTGAGTTCAAATCTGGCTCAGACACGTACTAGCTGTGTGACCTTGGGCAAGTCCCTTCACCTTGATTGCCTCAATAACAACAACAAAAAAGAATGGAAGCTCCTTGAGGGCAGGGCCCTTTTTTTTCTCCTATTTCTACCAGTGCCAGCACACAGTAGGCAATAGCTGTTAACTGACTGATCTTTGAGCTTCTGGGAAGTCTTGATCATGGAAACAGAGCTGGAAGGAAATTTAGGGACCGTGTGATCCAACACCTATTTTACAGATAAGGAAACTAAAGCCCAGAGATGAAATAGCTTCTTGCTTTTTGTTGCTGTTAAATTGTTTTCGGTCACATCTGACTCTTTGTGACTTTATTTGGGGTTTTCTTGGCAGATACTAAAGAAGTTTGTCGTCTCCTTCTCCAGTTTCCTTTGCAGATGGGGAAACTGAGGCAGAGTTAAGTGACTTGCTCAGGGTCACACTAGTATCTGGGATCAAATTTGAACTCATGACTCCAGGTCCAGCACTCTATGCACTCACTGTACCACCCCCTACCCGCCCTGATCATATAACTGTAATTTTTGAGGTGGGAGACTAAGCCAGGTCCTCTTCAAACTAGGGTTCATTGTAATAAGTAGATGCCAGCAAGCCACAAGAGTAGCCAGCTGCCCCCAGTACAACACCTTTTAAAAGTCAGTTCTCTTAACCTTTGTGGTGTCCTGGACCTCTTGGGCAGCAGTCTGGCAAAGCCTACGACCTATTGCAAAGGGGCAAGGGCAGGGAGCTGTTCTGATCTGCACCCTAAGGATAGGAAGCTGGGAGCAAGATCCAAGTGTGAATGGGATGGGAATGGGGGTAACTTAACTGATTCAATTAAAGCCCCAGGTGTCCCTCCATCTGCCCACTTCCTGCCTGGAGGCTGCCGCCCCTGCTCCTATATCCCTGGGATTATCAGGCAGACCCAGGGTCCTAGGTCATTTAAATTGTCATTTTGTGCTGTCAAAGTCCTTGGAGCCACAGCCTTCAGAAGCTGGTGGGCAAGGGTGAGCAGATGCTAGATAGTGCGGTGGAGAAAGCGCTGAGCCTGCGGTCTGGATAATCTGAATTCAAATCTGGCTTCAGAGACTTACTAATTGTGTGACCCTGGACCGAGTCAAGTTAGCCATTATCTGCCTCAGTTTCTTCATCTGTAAAATGGGAGATCATAAAAGCACCTACCTGTGAAGGTACTGAACGAGGTAATAATTGTAAAAGTGCTTCGCACAGGGCCTGGCACTACACAAAGATTAGCTATTATTATATTCCTCGCCTCCCTAATACCCAAGGGATTCTCGTCCAACTTTCCCAGGATCATAAAGGAAAAAGTGCCTTGGCATCCAGCTGCTGAGCCCTTTCCATTTTGAACATTTTAACCAAATTGTTTAAAAAGGCTTCTTCCCAGAGAGCTGAGCCGGCATCTCTCGTTCAGGGCTGTCGAGAACAATTTGGCACATGTACTAATTCCCGCTGGAAGAGCCTGTAGTGGCAAGTCCCTCTCCTCCCCTCCTCTTCGTTGCAGCTTCCGTGCCCTGAATTCTCCCTGGTCCCTGCCACCAGATGGGAAATTAGGCCTCCCTCTCCACCACTCCCTCCGTGCCACTTTATCCGCCCCCATGCCAGCGAGGGCCTTGTGCCAACTAGGTTCTGATGAGCTCCCTTCCTGGCTTCCCAGCTGAGTGGTTTGGTTCTGGCCTATTGCCACCTGTGCTGACTGGCGACTCCGATTCCCCAAGGTGACAATGTATGAGAACTCCAGATTCGCTCCCGTTTCCCAGAGGAGGAGAAATGTATCTCAGATGGCAGAAGAATGGGACTTTTGGGGTTACTGATCTCCCTGCCCAGGCTATAATAGGGGACAGGGGGCTCAGAGCTAACGATGACCAGGCTGATGGTGCTTTATCTTTCCATCATTGGGCTTACTCCCCAGATGAAAGCGGCACTGGTTTGGGAATTAAAGGACCTGGGTTCAAATCTTCACTTAGTACCCATGTAGTGCTGGGTAAGTCACTTAACTTCCATCACCTGCTACCTCCTTTGAACTGGACCAGAGCTGTATGAGCTTGCCTTGAGAGAACCAGGACGTGGACGTGTGATTTCACCTGTACAGGAAACTCCAAGGTGAGGAAATTCTTTCTCCCAAGGTGGGCTGTCACCTAGGTCACTGAGAAGTGATGAGACTTGCCACAAGCCAGGAAGGATCAGTCCCAGTAAAACTTGAACTCAGGTCTTCCTGGTTCCAAAGTCAGCTCTTGGTGCCCTATGCCATGCTTGCCTCACCCTGGTGATTTTGTAATAATGTGACACTTGGACTCAGGAAGCCTTGGGTGCAAATCCCACCTCTGACCCATACTGAGCAAATCACTCCCAAACTCCTGAAACTATGATTTACAGAGAAGGTGCACTGGCAGGTGAAATCACAGGTCTGGTTAAAAAATATATATATATATATATATATATATATATATATATCATCTTCCTCCTCATCCTCCTCCTCCTCCTCCTCCTCCTCATAGCTGAAATGCTGACAGTGCTCTGTGGATCATCTCATCTGATCTATACAGCAATCCTGTGATTGGACTGAGTGGGGCTCAGAAAGCCCCAGAAACTGAGGCTCAGAAAGGCTGAGGGGCTTGCCCAAGGACCCACACAAGGTTACTAAGAGTCTGGAGCGGGATTTGCACTCAGGTAGTACTGATTTTGAGGGAGGGCTCCATGTCCTATACCCGGGCTGCTTCTGACCCAGACACAAATGGGCATCCAGTGCCCAGAGAGTGAAACACACGAGCAGCCCTGCTGGGGGCAATGAGAGGCCCGACATTTTGTCTCCTGCTCCTCTTCTGGCATCATGGCTTGGTTCTCCTCCCCGGCACTCCTGGACTTCCTGCCTTCTCCCAAGCACCCCCTTCCACCGACCTGCCTCTTAGGACCCAAGATGACCCCAGTGATCCTGGGCTAGAGCAGGGGCTCTTCGCCTGGGGTCAGTGAACTCGTTGTCTAGCTTGTTGTCTAACTCGTTGCATAACTTGTTGTCTAACTAACTTGCTGTCTAGCTCATTGTCGAACTCGTCTAACTCATTGTCTAACTCATTGCATAACTTGTTGTCTAGCTCGTTGTCTAACTTGTTGTCTAGCTCTTTCACAGGATGAGCCTTTTATTTAAACAGGCCTTTTATTTTACGCATCTAACAATTCTTCTGAGAGGAACACACAGAACTCATCCCCTGCCAAGGGGTCCAAGGACCTCAGGAAGGTCGGGAAGACTGTGCTAAAGGGCCCTCTGGGAAACCAGGACCGAGTATTTGGTTTGGCTCGGGGAGGTTCACGCGGCCCCCAGAGCTCACGGGAAGGCAGCTCCCTCCTCCATCAAAGGGCCTCTTCCACCCTGCCGCAGGCCCTGAGCCCAGTGCTGCCAGGTCAGCTCGTCTCCGTCCTCAGAGGCTCCTGGGCCCCACCAGAGACAACCGGACCGGGATCAGAATTCGCACCATGCACCCACCCCGCCTCTGATCCCGCGGCGCTCACCCACAAGCACACACGGCATGCACAAAGTGCTTGTTAGTTCATGAGTCCAGATACAAACAGAGGTCGGGGAGGTCCCTGAGGGTCAGGAAGGCCTGGGCTTCGAGCTCACAGCTGGCTCTAATGCTGCAGTCACCCTTTCTCGTCCTGCCTCTGATGGCGGCGGTGACTGAGGCTGCCCTCCCTGCCGCCTCCTGCCAGGGACGGGGCAGGGAAGAAAGAAGAGCAGGCAGGAAGAGGTGGCCCAGAAAGGCCGTTGGCTAAGCAAGGAGAAGCAAGACTGTCCAGCTAGTCACCCCCAGCTGGGGAAGGCAAAGGGTCATTAGTTACATTTTCTGCCCGGCCATGAATGCTAAAGCCGGGGAGCACAGTGGAGGTTTTGTGGGGGCCCAGAGAGCCTGTGCCTTACAGAGGGGGGAGCTGAGGGGCTGACGGTGGCTTGGTGACAAGCAGAGACGGGGTGACCGTCTCCTGTGACCACGGCCAGCACTAGAGGCTCGGAGCCTGCTCCCGAGGCAGACCCAAAGGCTGACGGGCTCCGGCTCGGGGGCACCGGGCTCTCCCTCCAGTGACGGGTTCGACCCCCCGGAAGGCGGCGCAGTGCCCCCTTGCCATCCGTACCCAGGCCCAGAGTGCCGGTGCGTCCTGCCCCCCCTGGGGCTCTTGCCATCCGTCTGGCCCCCAGCCACCCTCTGCCCTGCCCACCTCGGGCCCCTGCTCACGCGCGGCCTTCCAGGAGGTTGTTAGTAGAGGGATGTGGGCACACTCCAACAGCACCCGCATGCCACTCTGCCCACGGGAGGGCCACCTACTGCCTTAGTCGCTCTCGGGACGGTACAGGTAGCGCATCATCAGGCTGTCCACCGCCTTCTTCCTCTTCTTCTCCTCCTTGCGGGACAGTCTGCTGGCTCGCCCTGCACCCTCGCCCTCCGAAGCCGGCCCCAGGCCCTCCGGGCCCTTCTTGACGCTGGAGCCGCTGCGGCACGAGACGGTGGAGCCGCTCGAGGAAGAGGAGGACTCGGAGTCCGAGGACTCGGTCTCCTTCTTCTTCTTCCTCTTCTTGGACTTCTTGCTCTTCCGGGAGCGGGTCTTACTGCGGTGCTTCCGCCCGGAAGAACGCTCCGACTCGGAGCTGCTGCTGCTGCTGCTGCTGCTGCTTTCTCTCTTGCCTCGGCCCTTGCGCCTGCTCCGGGACCGCGACACGTCCGCGGCCGAGGCGGAGCGGCGGATGGTGGCGGCCGGCTCTCCGCCGGCGGCGCCCAGCTGGGCGCTCCGGACGCTCCGGACGCTCTTGCGGTCGTCCTCGTCCGAGTCGGGCCGCAGGCTGCTCCGCTTGAACTCGGTGGGCTTGTAACTCAGAACCTCGTTGATGGCGGCCTCCAGGTCCGGGTCCAGGCAGGAGTGGTGCCCGACGGCACGGACACCGGAGCCGGCGGGCTCATCGGAGGGGGCGGCCCGGGGCCGCGGGGGGACCGACAGGCTGCGGGCCAGGGAGGGGTGGCTGTACTGGGAGTGCAGGTCGCTCAGAGCCACGCTGGCCCCGTCCTCGTCCCAGTCGTCCAGGCAGCTCCGGCCTCGCGACAGGCGGGACTCGGGGCTCTCCCGCCCTAAGCCGGAGGCCCTGCTGAGGCCTGGGCTGAGGGCGCCGGGGAGGCCCTCCAGCCTGGAGGTGCTGCGGCGTGAGCTGGGAGAGCCCGACAGGGAGAAGCTGAAGGACGACCAGGACTCGTCCTCCCGGGCGCCGTGCCGCGTGGCCGAGGAGGCCCGGCTGACGGGGGCCGAGACGGTGGAGGCCCGGTCCAAGTTGGAGGCCCACCTCTTCTCCAGACCCCGGCTCACCCTGCTCCTGACCTCCGAGAGGATGACGCTGCCCTCATCCGCGTCCTGGGCCTTCATCCGAGGGCTGGCCTCCCCACTGGCGGGGCCTCGGCGGGCCTTCCGAGGCGGCCGCTCGGGGGAGGCCGCCCGCTCGCTCAGGGTGGTGAAGAGGGACCCCTCGTCCCCGGTGCCCCCGATGGAGTCCTTGAGGGTGAGCCGCTTTCGGTAGCTCAGGGAGCTCAGGGCAGAGGCCGGCCTCTCCTCCAGGCCCTTGCCCTCCTTGGGGACCGTGTGGAGAGAGAGTCTGGCGGAGGCGTGAGCCCGAGAGGAGAGAGCCACCGAGGGTGGGGAGAGACACACACAAAAGAACAAGCATTAAACCCAGAGAATAAAGACCCGGGAGGAGGGAGGGGAGGGCAGAACAGCAGCAGCAACGGCGGCCCTGGCAGAGGGGGAGGGAGAGCTTCCGAGGAAATGAAGCAAAATAATGTGCGTCAGTGAAAATAGCTTCACGCAGAATGTCATGTAAATTAGACTATTGTTCTATTCCATCACTTTTCCCCCCACTAAAACGTTTACTTCAATTTATTTCATTGTCAACTACCTGGAGCCTGGCGCGGCTCGAGCAGGATGGCAGCGGGGCGGGGACGGAGGCATTATCTGCAATAACAAAATGCCGCTCGGCCGAATAAATTAAACCAATTAGAGGCGGCCACTGGGTGCTGGTGGCGAGGGGGCCAGATCCAGGGAAGGGGAGCGGGGGGGGGCCAGGCAGGAGATCGCTTCTGCTACTCTGCCCACTTGGCACCCCACTCACCTCGGCTGCCCCATAAGAGAGCGGGGAAGGATGGGACCCAGCCTGGCAGGGAAAGGGAGCTGCCCCTCTTCCTGGCTGCCATGTGAGGTGGGCAGGCAAGAGACCGCCACTGAGCTGCAGAAGGAGGGCGAGCTCCCAAAAAAAACAACCGGAAAACACAACCAGGCCCCCCAGCCCTGGCAACTGGCTCGAGTCATATTCGGAAGGGGCTATTGGAGACCTAAGGTCACCGAGGCACGGGGGCCAGCCTGGCAAGGGAAAGGAGAGAGCGGGAGACCTGCCGCACTCAGCGCCTTTTGTTCCATCGCTCCTAAAGTCCCAGAAATCCTGAACGAGCAAGGGCCTTGGCTGTGAGCTCTCACCTCCTCCTGCCCCCATCCTGGCCCTGGCCCCCTCAAGAATAAGGAAGCCCACCCGAACTCGAGACCCAAGGCCTGCCACTGAAACAGGAAAGGGTTAAAGAAAATATATCAGGGAGGGAACGACCCAGCCTGGGGGGGGCCCGAATAATCTGGTCCCGATGGCCGGAAAACCTTGGGCGTGACGTGGACAAGTGATGTTAAGTCACCCACGAGGGAATGAGTCACTCTGCTCGGGCCTCCTGGCAGCCTCTGGTCTTTCTAGGCTTGCCACGCTCCCCGAGCCGGGCAGAGCGTCAGGCCCAGGGAGGACTCGTTCGGCCACGGCCCGGCCCCGAGCCGAGCCTACCTAGCGGCCGCCCCTCGCGCCCCCGTGGCCCCTACGCCACTCACCTGGAGCTCTTGAGGCTTCCATCGTCTGAAGCAGCCTTGGAAGGACCCTTGTTCTTGGACAACCAAGACTTGACGCCGTCGACCCGGTCTTCCAGCTCAGAATCCACATCGGAGTCGCCCTCGCTGCTTGGGCAAGCGCAGAGAAATGGGCAGGGCCGGGGGAGGGGGAGAAGAGGAGGTTATGTCACACAGGGTCCACAAGACGGGCGAGAGGCGGAGGAAGCACTTCCCTGGTGGAGGGGTCAGGGTGGGGACATGCTTCTTAGTGGGAGGGGGAAACAGGTAGGAAGAGGAGGGAGGTTAGAGGCAGCTCACAGGCTTGGCAGGGGGCCCCGTCTGGCGCTTGGCACAGCGCCTGGCACACAGTAGGCGCTTAATAAATCCTTAACAACTGTTCTCCCTCGAGTTACACAATTGCATCACCTCCCCAAAGCACGCCCCAGAAAGATACAGCTGCTACCCACCAGATGGGCACTCCTTCACTGGTACGACTGGGCACGACCAATCAGAAGAGATCGACTAGCAAGGCTACCTACCCCCTTTTCTGTTAAAGGGGCATCATTCAAATGAGGACCTGGGCTGAGGGGCACCAGAGAGGGGCTGCTGGCTCTCACCCGCCCCTTTTCCAACAACCCTAGCCCGTGTGCCCTACCCCAAATGCCACGCCTGTGTGGTCAGTCCTAGGACCAGAGGAGACAAGTCTCCTTCAAGTACTGAAGTAGTGGGAAGTCTGGGCAAGCCTGGAGGCCTGCTCGGGTGACGGAAAGGGCTATCCTGGGCTAAGGCAGCTGAGACCACAGCCCCACCTTGTCCCAACAGATAGAGTGTGAGGGCCAGCTCACCCTCGTTCCTGGCCCCCCAGAGCCTCGTGCCTGGTACAGAGCTCCCCTAATCAATGTTTGCTCACTGACTGACTCCGGGCCATTCTCAGTCCTTGAGAACAAGGATGGTTCACTTTTGTCCTGTATCCCTACTGCCTTTAATAAATGACTGATCCAAGGTCGCCCATCCTAGTAGAATGTAAACTTGAGGGCAGGGGCTATTTTATATTGTTTAATATTTTTTATTATTATTAATTTTTTGCTTCATTATATTTTATGTTTTTATAAGGGTATCCCCAGTGCCTGGTATACAGTGGGGCCTAAATAAACACCACTTGATTAATGAAGTCCTAAAGAGAGAGAGGCTTAAGAGCAGGAGAAAGGCCATAACTATTCCCTGAGACCTGGGTTTCTCAGGACACACGGCTCTGCCCACAGTCCTAGGCTGGCACTCCACCTTCCTTTGCCACCCCTCATTCAGGCAGGCTGCTACAGGAGAAGGGGCTCCTTCTCTCCCTCCTCTAGGCAGAGCAGTTCTTAGCTCTACCCCATTCCCATAGAGGCCCAGGGTCTCCAAATGTTGACGCTAGTGTTGCAGGGTAACAAAGCCTCGCCCCTGGAGCTTCCTGGCAAGAATTCATCTTCTGCACGGCCTTAGTGCGATATCCCCAAAGTATAAACTCCAATAGTAACGCGATCATCAAACCATCTCCCGCCTGGCAATTAGAAACCTTCCAGATCCGGCCCCAGCCCCTCTCAAGGCTTATGCTGCACTGTCTCCCCTCACTCCTGCTAGCTTCCAGCCAAACTTACTGCTCCTCATACAGACTGCACCCCCATGTCTGGGATGGAAGCTCAGTGATGGCACCTCCTTCTATCAAAGGCCTTCCCCTTTCTCTACCTCTCTCCTCCCCCTCACGCCATCAGATACTGGGTACCTCCTCCCTGAAATAACCCTGTATTTATTCATACACGTCTTGTATACAATTATACATGCTTATGTTCTCTCCACCGATAGCAAGTTAGCTCTTGTGGGCGAGGACTGCATTTGTGCCTTTGTATTTCTATGCTTAGCACACAGTAGGTGCTTAATAAGTGCTTACTCACTGATTGATAAAAGGGGAAAAAAACCCAAGCTTCTGAAATTTAGCAAAAAACAAACAAAACAAATTGTGGGTTCTTCCCCATCTCTCTGCTACAGAAATGCCAGGTTTCTCCTTGGTATAAATTTCCTTTCATTTGTGTCAACGGGAGAGGGCTGGCTCTTGAATTATGTTCTTGAATAAATAGCCACACACAGGCGCAGACATACACGAGCGCGCGCACACACACACACACACCCCAAAGAGAAACCACCTGACACTCTTACAGGCCCATGTGAGAACCCCGCTCCTGGGGAGGAAGAATAAATAGGTAGGTTTTATGGGCTTCCGTCAAATGCTAAATTACAGCCAAGACAGGCCAGCTGAAGCCCCGAGTAAACAGGATTTAACAGCAGCTAGCCCGGACCTCTCTGATGTGAGCCATGTGCCATCCACGCCTGGCAGATTTACAGTGGTACGCGGGCCCACGGAGCACCAGTGCCACCTGATTTATGCATCCGGGTTTTAAAAAAAAGCCCAATCCCCAAAGCAGCCCTCCCCCCGGCCCTCCCTCTCCCACTTCAAAGCTCCCTAATTTATCACGGCCGTTCATAACCATATTGATCACCGGTGCCGAATGCAGGCCGAATCTATGTCTACACGTTAAAAGGATTTCTGTATAAATCTCCCTTAATGCCGCGCTGTTTACTGCTTTCATTAAGGTTATGGCAATAACAACTGTATCTATAAGGAAATCGAAACATTATTTTCCGGCCCTCCTTTCCACGCTCAATAACCCGGCACTGGGGCCCAGAGCGGCTCAGGCCGGGCCGGGGCCAGCTCCCCAGCATCTGCCAGGACACAGCTGGAACCACCAAGGCGTGAGGCTGCTGGGAGCACCATCTTAAATGCGCATTTTATCCGCCTGCCCCCAAAGCTCTCCGACACCCGGCTGCGCAGGGCCCGCATGGGAGGCGGACAATTACAGGCTCAGAATAAGAATCCTCCTCGTTATAGTCCAGGCGGCCGACCGGGGTGCCCGGCGCCCGCCCTCCTCTCCGGCTCTGGCGGGACCAAGGAGGCTGCTTGGGCCACTTCCCGTAAAACAATCAAGGCCGGTAAACAAACTCCGGGGGCAGGCGGGCTCAGGGGCCGGCGGAGTTTTTAAATGGCCAAAATTAAACCTGGAGTCAAACACAATTTATGTCCAGGCTCGCGTGCTATTAGTTAACTGGGAGCCAAATCATGGGGGAACAAACAAACGGAGACAGAACGGCGGGGTATATTAATTGTGTGTGACAAGCGGGCTCCAGCGGCCCTCTATCACTGTTACACACTATTACATTTATCATTAGCTCTTATGGATTTCTTCACTCCTGCCAGCCCATCCCGGTCCCAGGAAGAGCCCTGTGGGGCGGCAGGAGGAATGGGCAGGAGGGGGCTCGGGGCTACATTGGGGATCCCTCACGACCTGGGGGAGGGAGGCCGGCCTGCCATCTCCGGCTCTCTGAGGAGCGAGAAAAGGAAGATGGGATCTGGGACTGGGCCTGGGGCCCTGGTACAACCTGACAGATGTGGTCTCACACACACACACACACACACACACACACACACACACGAGTTCTCTCAATGCCCAGGATACCCACAGGCAATCAAGTCCCCTCCATCTGGCATTCGCTACCGCGCCTCTGTCTTGGGAGAGTGGGCTGGTGCTTATTTGCATGAGTGCTTCCCCCAGACAATGCCAATATCAGAGTCCCCCCCCCCACCATGGCTGCCAAAAAAAGGTAATAAGACAAAAAGTAATAATAATAATGCCCCAGCTTCCTCCTTTCTGGTTCAGGCCCCAAGTGAGAGTAAAGATGGAGATCGATTCTACCCAGTCTCTGGCTTACCTTAAGGGAACAGAGGCTCTTAACCTGCAGAGTTCATAGACCCCCTAAGGGATCCACGGAGAGATTTCAGGGAGTCCATGAGCTTAGATGAGGCGGGGGGGAGGGAGGAGAGAATGCATCTTACTTTTCACTAGCCCCTTACTGAACTTCATCATTTCCCTCAATGATTTTAAAAACTCTGTTCTGAGACGGGGTGCACCGGCTGAGCGGCCCTCGACGTGAGAAATGCTAGAATCCTCGGGACCGGAGGAGCTGGCGGTGATGGGAAGGAGACAATCTCGATGGGAGGAGGGGGTGGGGGAAGCTGGAACCCATGAAAGGAAGGACGTGGACGTGTGGTGAAGAGCTCTTTGGCTCGCGGGAGGGGACGTAGGAGCCCAGAGGCAGACTCAGAGGCACTGGGCCAGCTCTTCTGACCCTATCTGAGGGGGCTGGGGGGGGTCTCTGCTCCCTGATCCCCACTCCCAGGGCCAGCTTCCTCCCTAGAGCAGATTGCCTGTCCCCACGGCCCGCAGTAACTGCTATCTCGGGACCTTCTGGGGGCCCAGCCTGCCCAGCTCGAGTCTCATTTAGAGCGTAGTGAGGGGGTGTTACGAGTTAAGAGGCTTGACAAAGAAGGCGAGACGTGTGCCCACATGCTACATGCAGCGAAGTGGGGAGAGAACATGGACTCAGAGGTTAGAGACGCCATATAACAGAGACAGAAAATGCAAATGCTTTGATCCTCACAGCTTATTCTTTCTTTTCTGATACTTTGTCACCATGTCCTGCAAACTGGAAACGGGAAAAAATAAAAAATGAAGACCGGGTGGCCGGAAAAACAGGCAGCTGAGTCAAAAGGAAGTGGAGGTTGGGGAGGAGAGGGCATGAGGCGGGGAGAGGGCCGGAGGGGGGCTATCCTGCTGCTGCCACACCCTGACTGAGCCACGGGCACTGGCTTTACAGTTAGGGGAACCAAGCTCACAACCAGATTCTGTCACTAAATACTCCGAGGTGACCTCGGGGGAGTTACTTTACCTCCCTGAGCCTCAGTTTCCTCATCTGTCAATTGAAGGGATTGGACTGGATGGCCTCAGGGGTCCCTACCAGTCCCTACATCTGTGACCTCATCCCATCGCCACCTTCTGCCCATGGCCATGCCCTTTCATTCCCTGCCCAACACAGGGTGACCCGGCAGGCTGCTGGGAGCCCTGGCTCATGGGGAAAGAGGGAAGAACCCCTTTTGGACAGTGGGGATGGGAGAAAATGGGAGAAGTGCCTGGGAAAATCCACGAGAGCATTTCTGAGGGGAGAACAACGTGGCCAGCCCTCAGCCCCCATGGCGCCCCATCATCGGCCTCCCGATGCCTCAGCCCGAGACTACAAATCTGTCTCAGCTAAACCGTTCCCTGGGTGGGTTTTATGGGAGGAAATCGCTGGCACAGTAGCGAAGCGCCAGGCCCTTAAATCTCTGTTCTCCCTGGACTGGGACAGGCGCCATCGGAAACACAGCTAAACAGGGGAATAACTCATTCTGAGCAGGCTGAGCCTGGGAGGGAGACAGGAGCACTGTGGGGTGGGGGTGGGGAGAGGCGGGGGGGGGGGGCCTTCTCCAGAGGAGGCGGTGCAAGCCGGAGGAAAGCAGCTCTGGGGGACCACGGGCAATGCACTCGAACCTCGCTGGGTTCTCGGCTTCTCTCTCTGTAAAATGGACCAGGGGGCCCAGAGGTGCCCAGAAGTCTCGGCTACGCTCCTATGGGGATCCTAGGGCAGTGGGCTTCCCTCGTCCATAACCAGGGCCTGGCCCAGCACAGAGAAGGCCCCAATATCTGCCTGTCGCTGCTGTGGGGCTCTGGCACCCTCCCCCGGCCCCCCACCTGTTAATGAGGTCCTCATTGTCATCGCTTTCCATCTCGTCCTCAATGGCCGCCTGCAGGTCCCCGATGCGCTTGAAGGCCAGCTTCAGGTCCGCCTGCAGGCTCTGGTTCGCCGCTTCTAAGCTCTCCAGGTCCATCTCCTGGGGGGGGGGGGGCACAGCAGCCAAACGTTTTGCAGGAGACCCCGGACCCTGGTAAGGTGCCCTGGGCTAACACCCCCCCCGCCTGGTCCCCAAGGGCACAGGACCACTGGCCCAACGGCAGCTCAAGGGGACATCCCGAGAGACTCCAGACCACCTGGTGCGTTTGAGCGCTTCTCCTCAGGTAGGCATCAGCTGACCCCCAGCTCAGCGCCGGTCACTCCACCCAGACCCCGTCTCCCATCCAACAAAACTGGCTCCCCACGGCAGGCTGCCCCAGCACACCCGGCCTTTGTGGTCCCAACCAGGGGCCGTGGGCACGATGCTCCCTCCCCGGGGCCCCTGCAGTGACGGTGGCCAGCAGGGCTCCTCCGCCTCCGCCCTCCCCGGGCGCCTCTGCCGCCACCCTCCCCGGGCCTCTCCGCCACCGCCCTCCACTGCACTCACCAGCTCATGCTTCTTGCGGCTGGCCTCGGCCTCCTTTTTGGCCAGTTCTCCCATTTCCTCCTTGGTGTCGCGGAGCTGCCGCTGCAGTCGCTTGTTTTGCTCTTTCTCCCGGCCCTCCGCAGCACTGCGCTGATCGCGCTCCTCCGTCAGCTTCTCCATGTTCTCCTTCAACCGGCCCGCCAAGTTCTGCGGGAGGGGCAGAGGAGGAGGGCAGAACAAGTGGGCGGAGGCTCTCGCTTGAGGGGAGGTGCCCGCAAGACCAGCCGGACCTCGGCGGTCCATTTAATCTACTCCCCTGTGCTGACACAGGGCCAGCCGGACCTCAGTGGTCCATCCGACCTACTCTCCTGTGTCGACACAGGGCCAGTCAGCCCTTGACACAGGGCCGCGCCTAAGCCATCCCCAACTTGCCAGTCGTGTCCCAAAGGCCAAAAAAGCAGCCAGTCGGGCACTAAGTCAACCACAGTCCTGTGTTCTGGGCACAGTGCGAGTGCAGGGAGTACAAAGAAAGGAAGAAGCAGGGCCTGCCCTCAAGGGGCTTACAATCTAATGGGGGGCCCAGCATGAAGTAGCCACAGACATACAAGGAATACGCAGAGAGAGGAATAAGCAGTTGGGGGGATTTGAGATGATCCATGAGCAAAGCCAAGGAATCCAAGAGAGGAAGGAAGATGGGACACAGTGTGTGCAAAGGCCCAGAGATGGGAAATGAGATAAACAGAGGGAGGCCCTGGGAGCCCAGTCCTAGCTTTAACTAGCTGGTCACCATTTCCAAGCCTCGTTTTACTCCTCTGTAAAAATGGGAAAATTTGGACGAAATGGTCTCAAAGGTCCCTCCCCTGCCAATATTCTAAGTTTCAAGTCAATGCATGGTTTTTCTAGATAGAAATAGGACTGAAGGACAGAGCAAGGGCAGGAAAATGAAGGCTGATGGGGCAGGAAATGGCCTGGCCACTTATTTCCTGCCTGTATGAGCGTGGATAAGTCGACAAATCTATCTGTAAAGTGAGGGGGTGGAACAAAATGACCTTGGAGGTCCCTCCAGCCCCAGAGCTCTCCTAAGGACCCCCCCCCAACTCTAGACCAAGCCCAACTCTGCCAGACTCTCAGCTGAGGCCTGGCAATTAATTATCAATGAGGGGCGGCAGCCCTGGCTTCCCACACAAGAGTCAGATCCTGCTTGGCCATAATGCCCTCGATGTCCCAGAACCAACTCTGAAGGTCACCTTCTCCTAACCCTTGCATGGGGGAAAGCCGGATTGAGACCAGGAGGCCGGGCTGAGCAGCAAAGGCAGAGCTTGGGTCTGGAGCCTCAGGGAGGCCTTATGGTGGGGGAGGTGGTCTGAAATCAGGGGAGGGGATAGCAGCAGCCAGCCCTCCCCCCCACAGAGAGCCTCTCCCCAGCCCTTGTGCTAAAGAGCAAGGAGGCTGGAGCAAAAAGGATTGAGTGTGGTTTGTAGTGAACAGCCTGGGGTGAAGAGGGATAAGGGGAAAGGAGGAAGAAAAAGAAAGGGAGGGAAGGGGAGAAAGGAGAGAGGGAGAAAGGAAAGAGGGGAAAGAGAGGAAAAAAGAGGAGGAAGGGGAGGAAAGAGATAGGGGAAGGGAGAAGGAAAGGGGGGGAAGAAGGAAAAAGAAGAAAGAGGGGGAGGGAAGGAAAGAAGGAAAGGGGGAAAGGAAAGAGGGGAGAAGGGAAAGGAGGAAGAAAGGGAGCGAAGGAGAGAAAGGAGAGAAGGGGAAAGAGAGAGGGGTAGGGGAGAAGAGAAAGAAGGAAGACAGAGAGAGAGGGAGGGGGACAAAGGAGAAAAGGGGAATGAGGAGAGAGGGGAAAATAAAAGGGAAGAAGGGGGAGGGGGAGAATGGAGAGAAGAGAAAGAGAAGAAAGGGAAAAGAGGGGGAAGGGAAGAAAAGATAGGGAAAGGGAGCAGGAAAGAGGAGAGAAAGAAAGGGGAGAAGAGAAGGGAGAAAGAGAGAGGGATGGGAACAAAGGAGAGAGGAGGAAAGGGAGAGAGGGGAAAGAGTAAGAAGGGAGAAAGGAAAGGAAAGAAAGGGAGATGAGGAGAAATGTAGGGGAAAGAATAGGGGAAGGAGAAAGAAGGGAGAATAAGGAGAGGGAAAGAGAAAGGAAAAGAAAGGAAAAGAAG
>JAJPUD010026167.1:0-16798 GCA_023553655.1 Myrmecobius fasciatus
TGTGCAAGAATGTTTGTGGCAGCCCTTTTTGTAGTGGCTAGAAACTGGAAACTGAAGGGATGCCCATCAATTGGAGAGTGGCTGAATAAATTATGGTATATGAATGTTATGGAATATTATTGCTCTGTAAGAAATGACCAGCAGGATGATTTCAGAGAAGCCTGGAGGGACTTGCATGAATTGATGCTGAGTGAAACGAGCAGAACCAGGAGATCATCATACATGGCAACAACAGTATTACATGATGATCAATTCTGATGGACATGGCTCTCTGCAACAAAGAATTGTCTCAAACCAGTTTAAATTGTTCAATGAAGAAAACCATATACACTCAGAGAGAGGGATATGAAATATGGACCACAACGTAACATTTTCATGATCTCTATTGACATTGCTTGCATTGTGTTGCCTTTCCCTGATTCTTTTTTTTTCTTGTAGATAGGATTTTTCTTGCATAACTTCTCAAGCATTTCAACATTATTAATATGTAGTGGACTTCCTGCCATCTAGGGGAGGGGAGGGGACTGGGGGTAAAATTTGTAATGGAAAGCTCTGTAAAGATCAATGTTGGGAAACTACCCATATACATGTCATACAAATAAAAAGCTTTAAATAAAAAAAAAAGTAGAAAACTACACTAAGACTTTGGGTACACATTGTTTATATAATTTAGAACATTTATAGAGACCCTCTCTGATGTCTTATTGTGAAATGGAGAAAACTCTGGGTTATCAAAAGGCACACATCCAGAGAATAAATTCTGCTAATTTCTCTAATCAAGAGATGGTGCTTTCTTTCTGAGGACCAGTCAGGTTACAAATGGTGATGCTAACCACCATTTTTCTGGTCACTTGAGGATGAGTTTTTTGTGGACCACAGCTTAAAAAAGAAGAGAATGGACCTTTAGTCCCTTCAGCTTTTCCAAAGAAGAAGTAGCAGAATATGTACAATGAAAAGGGACAAATGGATAACCCTTTTTTAAGATTATGTATAAACATCAGTTTAGGTCTTGGAAATCTAAATGTGATATTCTCACATTTAGAACATTACAATCTCAGGAGTACTATAAAATAAAGTAGGAATGCTGCCAAAAGTAACAAAAATGTTATTGGCAATTGGACTAGACAAGAGGGGTCAATGTTGAATTCCACTAAAGGATTGATATTTGATTTATATATGAAGGGTAAATAGAAACCAAGGACTTGGAAAATAACTTGGAACTATTTTTCAATGTCTGAGATTTGTAAGAGTGGAGAAATAGGAGGGAAGTGAGTTCCCAAATCTGTGACTGTATTTGTGTCAGACAGTGCTGTGAAAACACACAGGACTAGGAAGCATGCAGCCTACAAAATTTCCAAATACTGTTCAAACCAGATTAAAATATAGTTGGGATAGTGGCTCTTTTGTGGTAATGAAGAATTGGAAAATGAGTAAATGCCCACCAATTGGGGAATGGCTGAATAAGTTGTGGTATATGAAAGTAATGGGATATTACTTTCATGTATTACTATTCACATATTACAGTATTATTATTTATATATTACTATCATATAGAATAATAATAACTATAAAAATGATAAACAAGCTGATTTTAGAAAGGCCTGGAAAGATTTACATGAATTGGTGGTGAGCAAAATAAGCAGAAGCAAGAATACATTGCACACAGTAACAGGAAGAATGTATGATGATCAACTATGAAAGACTTTAATTCTTCTCAGTGGTTCAGTGATTCAAGGCAGTCGTAAAAACTTTGGATAGAAAACATCATCTGCATCCAGAAAAACAACTATGGAGATTGAATGTTAATCGAAACATGTTAATCTGTATTTTTTTTCTCTATCATGGTTTTTCTCTTTTGTTATGATTTTTCTCTTCCAATATGATTAATAAAAATATGTATTAAAAAGAAAAATTAAATAAAAAATTAAAATGGAAAAATGTAATTGAGAAATATCTAATGCCAATACTAATGAGGGAAGCTAGATGGACAATATGTAAAGCTAATCTATTAGTACACATATCTTTGACACTTTGAATGCATGATGAATTGAGGCCATAGTTAAACAAATAAAGAATTGTAGGTTGAATTGCCTTGGAAATTGTGTGGTACTTTCAATGAAGGCAGGTTTCTTCTCGAAACAAAACCCCATGTTTTTAATATCAGTATTCATTTAATGCTGCTGTAAAGTTACAAATCATGGAACACTATAATCTCTGAACAAGAAAAAAAAGAAATCAAGCCTGTTATGTGGCAAGAGCAGAAGATAACTCTTGGAAGTCTCTATATATCAATGATATTATATGATGTTAAGCAAACTAGAAAAAAAAGGCTTTTATCATAAAAGGAAGATCCTCTTTCAGGGATTCCCAAAGATGGGTAAGAGTCACACTGAATGAAAGTGTATAGATGAATTGCAAAACATGTTGCTGAAAGGTGCAATCACTTTGGTGAAATTATAGATCTACTATTGCATATAAAACTTTTCTCAGTCAATAATATTCTTATTTCTCAAGAAAGAAAAATTAAAATGGATCCTCATCTTGAGAAGTAGTGGAAATAGTAGGGTTAAGGAAATGGGCAGAGTAATACACTTTGGTTGAGCTAAAGAAGGAAGAGAAAAGGGACAAAAAAGGAAATTATAGTGGACATTCGAAAGACAAAAATTCTAAGTTTTATAAGTACCTGGAAGAAGTCATCAGTGCTTGGATATATACTTCTCTAATCCTAGGAGACTAGGAAAACTATACCACCCAGTACAATAGATAGAATGCCAGACCTGAAAGCAAACATCTTTCTGGGTTCAAATCTGGCCTCAGACACTTAATAGTTGTGTGACCCTCAATCTGTTTGCCTCAATTACTCATCTCTAAAATGAGTGGAATAAGGAAATAAACCATTCCAGAACCTACAGTAAGAAACCCCAAATTAGGTAATGAAGATTTGAACGTGAACAAAACAACTGAACAGCAACCCCAGGAGATCTCAGTAGTTGATTTCTAAAAGTCATAACTGCTATAGCCAGGCTTATTCTCACCAGAAGAATAGGAAGAAATCTGGAGGAAGCCACCCTCTTCTGATCTTACACTTCTTTTCCTCTCACACAAACAACCAGGGAACCCTAAGATTAGGACAACTGGTTGACCTTCAGAGCTAGTCATAGTGAATATCCAGTGTAATGGGAAGCCACATAATTGACACTCCCCCACCCCCTTTGTCATACACTCACACACACACACACACACATGCACACACGCACACACATACACATGCACGCATGCACACATACACACACACACACACACACACAAATCCCCTCTACCTGCTTGCTCAAGCCTGAAATTCTTTTAACAAGAGACAAAGCTTTTCATTCCACAATTAGAGATAAAAGGCTTAAAATAGGTCTGAGAGAGTTAACAGTGAATGAATTTCAGTTAAAGGGTAAATGATTGATATGATTCATTCCTGTTTTGATAGTGAGAGCTCAAGGCCACTGGGCCACTGAAGGGTAGGAGAAGATGCCAACTGAAGAGAAAGACTGGAGACAAATTATGTTCTCTTCTAAAGTATTTCTGAAATCTTAAGGTATTTCATAACATACATACACTGTTTAGCACAACAATGATCGTAATCAGGCATCAGTGATTCCCAGTAATATATAGCATAATAATAATAATAATAACTCATGTTTACATAGTATGATTTTTAACATTTTTTTAAACTTGCTAAGCCCTTTCCTCACAACTATATTTCTACATAATGAGATATTTAGTAGTATAAGAATAATTAGTATCCATTTGGAAAAACTAAGACTACCCATAATCATAGGATTTAAGGTGCTATTTGAACACAGGGATGTCAAGCTGTTTTTGTACATCTTCTATAAAGAATCTTACAAAACAAAAGAAAGATCACTCAAAGAAATTAAAGAATTTGCTCAGCGCAGGTCAAAGTGGTTATGACATGGTGCTGCCAGAGATAGCTCCTGTTCCTATTTTCCTTTGTGATACTTATGTACCATATTCAATGTGAAAAAGCAGTTCAGTATCACCAACAATAAGGCTCTATGATGCAGCTATTTATTTACGCAAATAAATTTGCTGTAATTTCAACTCTATTAAGTGATACAAGGGCAACAAATAGAAAATTGCTAAATGCCTAAACAAATGAGTGGCTGAGTAAAATAAGAATAAACACACACACACACAAGCATTTATACATACAGTCAGTACTAAGGTCATGTTTGTCATTAAATTCAGATCTCTCCTGGTCTCTGTTCACTGCTACTATCCAGCTGGGTTGGGAACTGATTGACTCAGATTGATTGTGAATAGCAATAATTTCTACTTTAGCCAAAAACCCTGAGGGTATTCCCCTCCCAGATTCAGTCATTCATTCATTTATTTATTTAGATTTTTGTGTGTGTGTGTGGGGAGGAACTAGGTGAAAGAAGAGATTATTTGCTTCAATTGTTACCTAATCTAAATCACTGAATACATGTTATCTCAGTCAAATTTAGACCTGTTGAAGACCTTAGCTTAAAAAGACCAAGTTCTCCCACTGCATTCAGGTCCATCTCTGGCAATCCTGATCTATGTCTGTCCACTGGACCCAGATGGCTCTGGAGGGGAAAGTGAAGTAGAAGGCCTTGCACAGGTCTCTCTCACTTAAATCCAGTTCACACCATGTCATGGAATCTCCTCCCTGATTCATAGCCCTCTTCAAGAATGAAGGAAAAATAACAACAAGAAGAATATGTTGAAATGCAACTTCAAGCAAAGACATTCAAGTACTGGGAAATAGGATTACTCAATTATTCTAAAAGGGTAGTTCAGTGGTACAGTAGATAAAGTGCTGAGTCTGGAATCAGAAAGATTCATCTTCCTAGTTTAAATCTGACTTTATATACTTTGTAGTGTAATCTGTGGCAAGTCATTAAATCCTATTTGTCTCAATTTCCTCATCTGTAAAAAGAGCTAGAGAAGAAAATGGCAAACCTGCCCAGTGTCTTTGCCAAGAAAACCCCAAGCAGGGTTACAAAGAGTTAGACATGACTGAAATGACTGAACAACAACAATTATTCTAATAAGTAAAATGAGATTTTTAAAAATAGGATAATCTGATCTACCTAGGAATTAACATCAAATGAAAGGACTAATAATAATGATAGCACCTTAAGTTTTACAGAGGCATTTTATTCATTTCATGTGATTTTCATAACAGGAATATTTAGGACCCAATATAGTTATTATCACTCCCATTTTACAGATAAATAAATTCTTGCTTAAAGAGGATAATTTCCCTGCTTACACAGATAGTGTCAGAAGAGGAGTTCAAACACAAGTCTCTCCTGAATTCTAACAAAACTTCTGTAGTCCATAATGCTTTAACATCTTGAAGAAAGGAGAGGTAAATGCAAAATACTTACATTGTCATGTAGATAAAAGCAAATTACTATATTCTCTAAAATTTTGGCCTTTTGCTGGCAGAATGAAGTGCAGAAGCTGTATGTGTCTAGACTGCCAATTCAATGCTCTAACTACTAGACAAAGCCAGCTGGTTCTTCTGACAGCCTGACTCTGTACTCCATTTGAATTTATTACTCATCATTTATTATACTGCTAATAAAAAGTGGTATAAAATACTATCTTGTCACATTAAATCGGCAATGGAAACCTGGTTATATTTCAAGAAATGATTTAATATTTCATTATGTAAAATAGTAGTGAAGAATGGAGTTTACTATCATCTCTGTAAGCCATTAACTAAATATTGATTGGGTGGAAGGTTGCAACACTAACAGCATGGGGAAAACCATTCAACTTTTTATAGTACAAAATGGCACTTTTGTGTTAAGGTGTTTTGTGATTAAATCAATACAGCACATTTGAGGCACACATTGGTCCATATAATATTTTGGTGAGTAAAACAATGATGCTTTCAATTATCCAGTGTTCTAATCACTGAAAAAAAAATTAGAGTAATGAACATTTCTGCCAAACTCAGAAAAAAAAAACACTACAGAAAGAAAAATGAAAAATTTCCCCAGATGATTTTACAGATAAGAAGACTAAAACAAATAGGGTTATATGACTTGCCCACAGTTTGCATTTGTCTTTGAACTCATGAAAATGAGTCTTCACTGCACTACCTAGTTGCCCAAGGGGTCCTTCAAATTCCAACTAAAATTCTATCTTTTCATAAGAATTCTTTTTCTATTTCCCTGAATGCAAGTAACTTCCCCCTGCTGATTATCTCCAATTCTTCTTGTAAATATATATTATTTATTCAGTTATTTACATGTTACCTCTCTCATTGGACTATTAATTCCTTCAAAGCAGAAACTATGCTTTTGCCCTTTTTGTATCTCCATTGGTTAGCACAATACCTAAAATACATGTTTATTGACAAGTTATTTGAAACATATATAATCAAAATTTAAAATATAGGCTTTCCATAATTTAATTTTCCTATAGAAATCGAAGTAAAAAAACTACTTCTTTTTCAGATAATTGCTGTAAAACAGGACAGGAAGAGACAAATCTTGACCTTAATGGAGATGTATGTATTATAAAATTAGGAAACATTCTGTCCAAGATTGAAAGAACTGCCAAAAGATGTACCAAAGTACATCTTCAGATCAGCTCTCCTGAAGAAGAAAAAAATTTGTATTAGCCAAGGGAAAAAACAAGCATACAAAAAATTTCTGAGGAACAGCAAAGCAGAGATGAGCAAGTCTTTAGGGAGAAGAAGAATAAAGCCTGTGGAGGACAGTGATATGATGGAGGGTGAGGAGACTCATAACAACTGGCCTGCTGAATAGGAATAGGCCATGGTGTACACCTGTAGTTCATGCTACAGTGTGAGAGACTCACACTGGTGAATTACTTCTGCTTGTGAATTCTAAGCTATTATGGGCAAAAGCCAAATAGATATCTACGCTAAATCCTATATAATCACCCCCAGATACTTAGATGGGAGTAGGGGTAGAGAATCAGGCTAATAAAAGAGATGGAACTCCTACTTGGAAACAGAGCGGATAAAATTTTCTGTGTCATTCAGAAGTGCAATGGGGCCCACAATTGGTTTCTATATTTCTAGCCTAAATGAGATAAGAATACATACACTCAAAAAAAAAAAAAAAAGAAAGGAGAGTTACTTTACATACATACTATATATATACATATATGTACTTATATACATATATATTCAATGAAACCCTAATGATGAACAGCAAAAATATTTAAAATACTAAATAAAAATAAAAAGGAATAATGCCTAGATTATGGAGCTTTGGAGAGGATTCTGAACATAGAGGGGTTAATTCCAATCTCTTTAGTTGCTGAACTTCACATCAAGGAAGTATTGTGGGTCTTTCTGGTAGTTTAGCCCACTGCCCTTCTTGTTCTTCTATTAGATATAACAATGTATTGTCTTTTAACATGTAAATAAAAATTTCAATGCTTTGAACCATGAGCACCTGAGTGTTTATGAACAAAGTTATCAGATAACCTCATGGGAGTTTCAGAAACTCAAGTTCCTGGATTCTGAATGTATGGGGGCAAAAAAACAGAGAAAAAAAGGGATCCTCAAAGTGTAGGGTATAGATTATAGATGCATTATATCAAAATGTAGCTACTTTTTGGCAAGAAACTGGAAACTGAATAGATGCCCATCAGTTGGAGAACGGATGAATAAGTTATGCTTATATATGAATGTTATGGAATATGATTGTTCTATAAGAAATGATCAGCAGGATGATTTCAAAGAGGTCTGGAGAGACTTACATGAACTAATGCTAAGTGAAATGAGCAGAACCAGGAGATCATTATACAGGTCAACAGGAAGATTATACTATGATTAATTCTGAGGGACATGTCTCTCTTCAACAATGACATGATTCAGGCCATTTCCAATAATCTTGTGATAAAGAGAGTGATCTGCACCCAGAGAGAGAATTGTGGGAACTGAGTGTGGATCATCACAACATAGTATTTTCAATCTTATTGTTGTTGTTTGCTTGTATTTTGTTTTCTTTTTCATTTTTCACTGTAACTCAAATCTAACATAGTGATGGTTTTTTAGTCCTCTACAAGAATAAAGGATAACAACCAAGCAATACAGATTCAAGATACAATTTTTGGATAATTAATCATTTTATTATTTTATTAACTGTTGTTAGTGGCACTCTCCAAAGCCAAAGATCCCCAATGGAAGCCACTCAATGCTTATATGCCCTTGGAAGAGTGAGTGTTCTGAAGGGTGAAAATCAACTCTAATTACTTAACAATTAATAAGAGAATTAATATTATAATGAGAGGTGGGCTTATTCTAATGAGGATCTGGGGGACATGATTTTGATCACTCAATCTTGGCCAAAGAGACTTATGTATACCTATGTAACTCTATATGGTTATCTAGTCAAAAGACACAATCCATTTCTACCCAGATCTGTCTGACTAAAACACAATGGACCAAAATTCACTAATTTACCTAAACTCAAATTTCTTTATCTTTGGATCTCATCTAAGTTTTTTCAATGGCTGGATTTGCCTAAGATTTCATCTTACCATCAGCCCTGTCCTTCAAAGTTTAAATAATCTACAGAGATTGATTTCTAAATGAGGAAAAGGAAGGGATAAAACTTTAATCCTAATTCAATAATTTTCTACTAATGTAAGAGGGAAATAAGTGTTTCTTTCAACATACAAATGTACATATATATGCACATATTACATATACATGTCTGGTGTGAAATCACTCTAAAAATGTACATTATTTAAATTTTTCAGGAAATTTCTTCAAAAAAGTTAATCTGGAATAGAAAGGGTATATCATTGCCTCAAGCAAAGAATAATTATTCCATCCAATTATTTAATGACTTGCTTTATGACCTTTCTCATATCAATTCATAAACTCAAAAAATCTCATATATAGAATTAGTCATCTATATATTCCCTTAAATATATGGTAACAAATTTTAAGATGTTTCACATAGATGTGTCATAAAAATGTAGAGTAGATATTACATTCTTTAATTCTGGTGCAAAAAATTGAGATATAGTACAAAGAGTGTTAGATTTGCAATCCAAAGACCTGGGTTCGAATCTTCCCAGAGACTTTTTTGGCTCTTACTCATCTCACCCACAAAATAACAGAATTGGAATAAAAATTCTCTAAGTTCCCTGCCTAAATCTTACTCTGTGGTCTGATTTCCAGGTTAAAAACAAAAGCAGTATTTATCAGAGTGTTTATTTTTTTGAGGGGAAGAGGAGAGGAGGATTTTTTTTAAATTTTGCTTTATCTCAAAAATGAAAAGGGAGAACTTTCCACCAATGAAGAGGAAATTAGAGCAATAATCAGGAGTTACTTTGCCCAACTGTATGCCAATAAATTTGATAACCTAAGTGAAATGGAGGAATATCTACAAAAATATAGATTGCCCAGATTAACAGAAGAGGAAATAAATTATTTAAATAGTCCCATTTCAGAAAAAGAAATAGAACAAGTCATTAATCAAATCCCTAAGAAAAAATCCCCAGGCCCAGATGGATTTACATGTGAATTCTACCAAACATTTAAAGAACAGTTAACTCCAATATTATATAAACTATTCGAAAAAATAGGAAATGAAGGACTCCTACCAAACTCTTTTTATGATACAGACATGGTACTGATACCTAAACCAGGTAAAACAAAAACAGAGAAAGAAAATTATAGACCAATCTCCTTAATGAATATTGATGCAAAAATCTTAAATAAAATATTAGCAAAGAGAGTACAGAAAATCATTCCTAGAATAATACACCATGACCAAGTAGGATTTATACCAGGAATGCAGGGATGGTTCAATATTAGGAAAACTATTAACATAATTGACTATATTAATAACCAAATTAACAAAAAACATATGATAATCTCAATAGATGCAGAAAAAGCATTTGATAAAATCCAACATCCATTCCTATTAAAAACATTAGAGAGTATAGGAATTAATGGACTTTTCCTTAAAATAGTCGGCAGCATCTATTTAAAACCATCAGCTCGCATCATATGTAATGGTGATAAACTGGAACCATTCCCAAAAAGATCAGGGGTGAAACAAGGTTGTCCACTATCACCATTACTGTTCAGTATTGTATTAGAAATGCTAGCCTTGGCAATAAGACAAGAAAAAGAGATTAAAGGAATTAGAGTAGGTCATGAGGAAACCAAATTATCACTCTTTGCAGATGATATGATGGTCTACTTAGAGAACCCTAGAGAATCAACTAAAAAATTATTAGAATTAATCCACAACTTTAGCAAAGTTGCAGGATACAAAATAAATCCACATAAATCATCAGCATTTTTATACATCACCAACAAAATGCAACAGCAAGAGATACAGGGAGAAATTTCATTCAAAATAACTATCGATAGTATAAAATATTTGGGAATATATCTGCCAAGGGAAAGCCAGGATCTATATGAGCAAAACTACAAAACACTCTCCACACAAATAAAGTCAGATCTAAACAATTGGAAAAACATCAAGTGCTCTTGGATAGGTCAAGCGAATATAATAAAGATGGCAATACTACCTAAACTAATCTATCTGTTTAGTGCTATACCAATCAAACTCCCAAGAGATTATTTAACTGAACTAGAAAAAATAACAACAAAATTCATCTGGGAAAACAAAAGGTCAAGAATTTCAAGGGAATTAATGAAAAAAAATGCAAATGAGGGTGGCCTAGCTGCACCAGATGTAAAACTATATTATAAAGCAGTGGTCACCAAAACCATTTGGTACTGGATAAGAAATAGAGTAGTGGATCAGTGGAATAGGTTAGGTTCACAGAACAAAATACTCAATGACAATTGTAATCTAGTGTTTGATAAACCCAAAGACCCCAGTTTTTGGGATAAAAACTCACTATTTGACAAAAACTGCTGGGATAATTGGAAACTAGTCTGGAAGAAATTAGGCATTGACCCACACCTAACACCATATACCAAGATAAGGTCAAAATGGATTCATGATCTAGGCATAAAGAATGATATTATAAACAAATTAGAACAATGTAGGATGGTTTACCTCTCAGACCTGTGGAGGGGGAAGGAATTTGTAACCAAAGAAGAACTAGAGGTCATCATTAATCACAAAATAGATAAGTTTGACTATATCAAATTGAAAAGTTTTTGTACAAACAAAATGAATGCAGACAAGATTAGAAGGGTAGCAGTAAACTGGGAAAATATTTTTACATCCAAAGGTTCTGATAAAGGCCTCATTTCTAAAATATATAGAGAATTGACTCAAATATATAAGAATTCAAGCCATTCTCCAATTGACAAATGGTCAAAAGATATGAACAGACAATTTTCAGATGAAGAAATTGAAACTATTTCCGGTCACATGAAAAGGTGCTCCAAATCACTATTGATCAGAGAAATGCAAATTAAGACAACTCTGAGATACCACTACACACCTGTCAGATTGGCTAAAATGACAGGAAATGATAATGATAGCTGTTGGAGGGGATGTGGGAAAACTGGGACACTGATACATTGTTGGTGGAACTGTGAACGGATCCAACCATTCTGGAGAGCAATTTGGAACTATGCTCAAAAAGTTATCAAACAGTGCATACCCTTTGACCCAGCAGTGTTTCTACTGGGCCTATATCCCAAAGAGATTTTAAAGGAGGGAAAGGGACCCACATGTGCAAAAATGTTTGTGGCAGCCCTTTTTGTAGTGGCAAGAAACTGGAAATTGAAAAGATGCCCATCAATTGGAGAATGGCTGAATAAATTATGGTATAAGAATGTTATGGAATATTATTGTTCTGTAAGAAATGACCAACAGGAGGATTTCAGAGAGGATTGGAGAAACTTGCATGAACTGATGCTGAGTGAAGTCAGCAGAACCAGGAGAACATTATACACAGCAACAAGACTATACGATGATCAATTTTGATGGACATGGTTCTCTTCAACAATGATGTGATACAAACCAGTTGTGCTGCGATGAAGATAGTCATATACATCCAGAGAGAGGCCTGTGGGGACTGAGAGTGAACCACAACACAGCATTTTAACGCTTTCTGTGAATATTTCCATGCATTCTGTTTTCCTTCTTAGGTTGTTTTTTTTTTGCAAAGGTCAATGTTGAAAGGTCACTCATATGTTTTGCAAATAAAAAGCTTTATAAAAAAAAATAAATAAATAAATAAATTTTGCTTTAAAGAATGTTGAGTTAATTTACTGGAGTATAAAGGCAGCAAAAAAATACATATAGCTTTTCCAAGGCAATTTTCACTCCATCCCAAAGGGTAAGTAATAATGCTATACAACATTTAATAATAACATAGAAATTAGGCTCAAAAACTCACCTGAGTTCATATATATTCACAAAGACAAAAGAGAAATTCTATTCAGAATACATTACAATTGTGTTTTTAAAAATTAGTTCCAATGTTTTATCTATTTGTTTTTCCTACAAATAAATGTTACATTGGGGAAAATCTGAAATGTACTGCTTTTCATGTATACCTTCCATAGACTTTTAAACTTTCAACTGTCATTGCCATAAATAGGAATATACTAGAGATAAAATTAAAAAGGCATAGTATAGTGAAGTAAAATATGGATTTTTTTATGCAAGTGAATTCTGATCATTGGGAGTATTATTCCACAACTATAACATGAGGAAATGGATGAGATAGTCTCCAAAGCTTCCTCTACCTCGATTATCCTATGATCCCTATTCAGAGACTGGTTGGAATATAAGAACTCAAAGATTTTTTTTTTAGATTTTTTTATTTTCAAAATACATGCATAGTTTTCAACATTCACACTCACAAAACCTTGTGTTCCAATTTTTTCTTCCTCCCTTCTACCACCCCATCCCTTAGAGAAGAAATAATCCAATATATGTTAAACATGTAATTCTTCTCTACATATTTCCACAAATATCATGCTTTAAAAGAAAAATCAGATCAAAAATGAAAAAAAAAATGAGAAGGAAAACAAAATGCAAGCAAACAACAAAAAGAGTGAAAATACTATGTCATGATCCACAGTCAGTTCCCACAGTCATATCTCTGGTTGTAGATGGCTCTCTTCATCACAAGTCCATTGAAGCTGGCCTGAATCATCTCATTGTTGAAAACATCCATGTGCATCAGAATTGATATTATATAATGTTGCTGTTGCTGTGTACAATAATCTTCTGGTTCTACCCATGTCACTTAGCATTAGTTCTTGTTGGTCTCTCCAGCCTCTCTGAAATCATCCTCTGGATCATTTCTTATAAAACAATAATATTCATAACATTCATATACGATAATTTATTCAGCCATTTTGCAACTAATGGGCATCCATTCAGTTTCCACTTCCTTGCCACTACAAAAAAGGGTTGCCACAAATATTTTTGCACATGTGGGTTATTTCCCCTTTTTTATTATTTCTTTGGGATATAAACCCAGTAGAGACATTGCTGGATCAAAAGGGTATGAACAGTTTGATAGCTCTTTAGGCAAATCTCCATATAGCTCTCCAGAATGATTAGATTAGTTCACAACTCCAACAAAAATATATTAGTGCCTGAGTTTTCCCACATCCCCTCTAAAATTCATCATTATTTTTTCTTGTTATCTCAGCCAATCTGAGAAGTGTACAGTGGTACCTCAGAGTTGTCTTAATTTGCATTTCTCTGATCAATAGTGACTTAAAAAGCAGTTTTTCATGACAATTTATATTAATAGATTTAACATTTTCATCTAAAAATTGATGGTTTATATGCTTTGAACATTTATTAATTGGAGAATGGCTTGTATTCTTATAAATTTGAGTCAATTCTCTATGTATTTTAGAAATGAGGTCTTTAGGGGACAAGAGCCAAGATGGGGAACTGCAGACACCATTCTCTGTGAACTCCTGAGAGCTTCCCTCAGACTCAGACAAAGTGAGCCTTCGAACTGGTTTTGGAGTGAGGGCTCTGCCAGACATTTGGACTACAATGCACTTCCATCAAAGATCTACCTTGAAAGAACTCCGGAGAAGGTTAGCCTCAGGGGAAATCGGCCGCTGGTCGCGATCAGACTCCAGCCGAGGCGGAAGTCAGGGCTGCGATAGAGGGGCGGATTTTAGGCACCCAGGAAGCCCCTGGGAGACGCCTGGGCCACTTTGCTCTCCTTGAGGGCAGGTGCTTTGGCAGATCTGCCTTTGGTAAAGGGTGGATCGAGAACAGCTGAAAACGTGGTCCTAGTGCGAATCTAGCCCGACCAGCCTCAGACCGGAAGTCAACTCGGCAAACTACCCCAGGGCAAATACAAATTGTTGCAGTATTCTCAGCTGGTGACCAATATCCCAACTTTAAATCATGAGCAAGAAGAAGAGAGCTCTCACCACAGACAGCTTTTACGGAGAAAAAAATAGAACAGTCCTCAGATCCTGACATTATGAAAACAATCCCAGATGAAGCCACAAAGGCAGACTTAAGTTGGTCTCCCTTTCAGAAGGCTTACCTGGAAGATTGCATTAAGAATCTCAAAAGAGAGCTAGAAGAATAATGGGGAAATAAATTGAGATCAGTGCATCAGAAATATCAAAAACTGGGAAATAGGACTGGTGAATTGGAAAAAGAAAACAATTCACTGAAAAACAAAATTGGTGAATTGGGAAAAATCACCAATTCACTGGAAAATAAAACTGGTGAATTGGAAAAACACAACAATTCACTGAAAAACAAAACTGGCAAAATGGAAAAAGAATGCATTGAATCAAGAAATTCAATTGGCCAGCTATAAAGGAGCTAAAAACTATAACTGAAGGAAATAATACTTTAAAAATTAAAATTGAACAAATAGAAGTAAATGACTCAATAAGACTTCAAGAATCAGTCAAACAAACACAAAAAAAATGAAAAAAATAGAGGAAACTATGAAATATCTCCTAGGAAAAACAACTGACTTGGAAAACAGATCCAGGAGAGACAATTTAAGGATTATCGGACTCCCTGAAAGCCACGATGAAAAAAGAACCTGGATGCTATCTTCCAGGAAATCATGAAAGAGAATTGCCCTGATGTTTTAGAATCAGAAGGCAAAATTGGCATTGAAAGAATTCACCAATCACCTCCAGAAAGAGACCCCAAAATTAAAACCCCAAGGAATATCATGGCCAAATTTCAGGACTATCGCACCAAGGAAAAGATATTGCAAGCAGCTAGAAAGAAACAGTTCAAATACTGAAGAACTTTAATTAGAATTACACAGGATCTGTCAGCTTCCACTTTAAAGGATCGAAGGGCCTGGAATCAGATATTCCAAGGCAAAAGAACTTGGATTACAGCCAAGAATAAGTTATCCAGCTAGAATGAGCATCATCTTCCAGGGAAGAAGATGGTCATTCAATGATACAGGAGAATTTCACCTATTTCTAATGAAAAGACCAGATCTGAACAAAAAATTTGACCTCCAAATAGAAAACTCAAGAGAAGCATAAAAAGGTGAAAAGGAAAACTCTTGAGAACTATATTTCTACTATAGGTATCCTTAAAGAATGGCAGTATAATTTGATTTTTCTTTGATAATAATGGAAAAGAAATTAGAGGTGGAAGGGATACCATACTGAAAAAGAAAAAGGGGGGAGAGGGGAAAGGAGGCAAAATAAAGTAAAAATAAAGGAGGTAAAATAAGGCAAAATCTCATAAAGAGACATAGAAAATCTAATATAATTGAGGGAAAGAAAGGAGGGCAATGGGTATTGTGTAAACCTTACTCTCATTAGATTGGACTCTAAGAGAGTATATCAGACACATTTGGCTTCAAAGAAAGGCCTGACCCTCCTTGTGGTAAGGTAGGAGAGAGGGGAGAAAAGGAAAGTGATAAACTAATAGAAGGATTAGGGGAAAGGTATAAAGGGGAGGTAGAGACTCTAAAGGGAGGAGGATTATTGGTGGGAGGTGGTCATCAAGAGCAAAGTACTGGGGAGGGGGGAAGGGAGAGAGGTGAAAGGGAAGAGAAAACCATAACTCTGGGTAAATAAGATGGCAGGGAATACAGATATAGTTATTTTAACTGTGAATGTGAATGGGATGAACTCTCCCATAAAATGGAAGCGGGTAGCAGACTGGATTAAAAACCAAAATCCTACAATATGTTGTTTACAAGAAACACATCTAAAACATAGAGATACATACAGAGTGAAGGTAAAGGGCTGGAGCAGAATCTTCTATGCTTCAGGTAAACAAAGAAAGGCAGGGGTAGAAATCCTTATCTCAGATCAAGTAAAAACAAAAATAGATCTAATTAAAAGAGATAAGGAAGGAAACTATATTTTACTAAAGGTTTCCATAGACAATGAAGCGGTATCAATACTAAACATATATGCACCAAGTTGTATAGCATCATATAGAAATTCCTAGAGGAGAAGTTAAGAGAGATGCAAGGAGAAATAGACAGTAATACTATACTAGTGGGAGATCTCAACCTTGCTCTCACAGAATTATATAAATCAAATCACAAAATAAATAAGAAAGAAGTTAGGGAGGTTAACAAAAGGCTAGAAAAGTTAGGTATGATAGATCTCTGGAGGAAATTGAATGATGATAGAAGGGAGTATACTTTTTTCTCAGGGGTTCATGGAACTTATACAAAAATTGATCATGTGTTAGGGCATAAAAACCTCAAAATCAAATGCAGAAAAGCAGAAATAGTAAATGCATCCTTCTCAGATCATGATGCAATAAAACTCACATGTAATGTAAGGCCAGGAGAAAATAGACCACAAGTTATTTGGAAATTAAATAAT
>JAJPUD010026169.1:0-16797 GCA_023553655.1 Myrmecobius fasciatus
GAACTTTTCTTGCCACCAAAAATCTGTCCCTTTCCCTTTTGTCTCCATTTCCTTAATGGCACCACCATTTCTCCAGTCACAAATCTATCTTTTATTCCTTTTTCTTCCTTACCTCATAGTCCATTCAGTTGACAATATCTTACTTTTTTATTTTCATAGTACTGAATATCTGTTCCTTCCTCTTCATTCTTACTGCTACCAACCTAGCTGAAACCACATTTTTTTTTCCTTACCTACACTATTATAATCACCTCTTCCTGACCATGTTTTTGTCACCAGCCTAACTCCTTCCTAATCCATCTCTCACAATGCTTTACTTAAAGCCCTTATGAGATCCCAAATTCAGAACTAGAAAGGACTTTAGAGCTCATCTCGTGAAACCTCAATTCTATAGATGATAAAACTGAGTCCCAGAGATGTTAAATGGTTTACCCAAAATCAGATAGTAAGTAAGAGGCCCAGGATCTGAATCCGGTCTTCCAGTTACAAATCAGCACTTTTCCTACTACATTCTGCAGCTTCACACCTTTAATGGCTTCAAGTTCAAAGAATGTAATTCTGATATTCTAGATCCTCTTCAGTCTCTTTTGAATCTATTGTTTCAATTGCTGTTGTTCAGCTTTATGTGACTCTTCATGACCCCATCTGAGGTTTTTTGGAAAAGGTACTGGAGTGGTTTGCTGTTTTCATTGGCTCCTTTTAAAGATGAAGAAACTGAGGCTTAAATGACTTGCTCAGGATTACACAGCTTCTAAGCATCTGAAGGAGAATTGGAACTCAGATCTTCCTGACTCCAAGTCCCTTGTTCTATCCACCTACCTAGCTGCCTGGAGCCAACTGTATCCCCAGTAAATGATGATTATGGTGATGGTGATGATGATAACAATTAGCACTCACATAGAATTTTAAAGTTTGTAAAACATTTAAAAATATCTCATTTGATAAGGTAAGTACTAACACACATATCTGTGTAAATATTTATTTATAGTGTTTATGCATATAAAGTATTATAAACCCTAAAAGAAGCATGCAATATTTCATACTACTCCTCTTTACACATTCTATGTTCTAGTTAAAGCAAATTAGCCTTTGTAAAAGCAGGATCATTTAGAGGAAAGAATTCTGACTCTGGAATCACAAAGCCTGAGTTCAGATACTCCTCTGTATGATTTTCCAAAATCTTCTTACTATAAGGACTATTAAGGACTATTCCTCCCTTTTTCTCCACTTTTCTGATTAATAGTGTTAACAGGGTATCTTCTTGCCACCCCCCAATCTATCTTCTCTTTCCTAGGGTTGAAAAAAAAGGTAGCCATTATTGGAATGTAACATGTGCCCCTTAACACCACTTTTTATCCCCTGCCTTGTAGCTTACTCAGTTACCATTCCTGGTAACGACATGGAGGCTTGGGTTGGGGATTGGCTTCTGTAATTGTATGACTCACTGCTAAGCATCTTTTCTCTGCCAGCTTAGAGCATGCACAGCTATTTTCTGCCTGATTCTTTCCTACCATTTATGCCTCATCCCTGGGTAGAGTCAATGATTGACTGCTGAGCCCAAACTCCATGGTATACTAGAGGGGCCAACAACCTCTCTTTCAAGTGTAGGGAAAACTGCCTCCTTATTGCCAGTCATCTCTTATTGCTAAGCATCTGTAATTCTTATACCTGCAACCACAGCCTTGTTGGTATGAGATGCCACTTTTGCAAACAAAGGCCTATGGGTCTTTTGTGTTGTCATAAGGCCCAGAACCAAAGGGAAAAAAGATAGAGGCAAACTATGTGCTTATGATTTAAAGTTGAATCAAGGGAAAAACACTTCCACTTGATTCTACTGATTGCTAAAAGTATGTCATTGATGTCAGAAGGAAGAGGAATTGCTGAGAGGCAGGTCATTTCTTTACTATAACCGTGTTTCAGCACCACAACCAATCGCTTAGACTCAACCCAGTGATGATTCATACATGAATTAATAGAGAAGATGAGAAGCAATCATATAGAGGTTGTGGTTCTTTGTTAAGCTCCAAGACTAATTCACTTGGAAGTCACTGCTCTATGGCCTAAGGGATACAAGGCTTCAAGCTTTGGAGTCACTATGTCTGAACATGATTTTGGTAGCTGGCATTTACTTGGAAATGAGAGGGGGAAAGCTTTTGTGATGCAAAAGTTGTTTCAATGAGCAAAGTCATGTAATGGAATTCTGATACAAAACTTAAAGGAATCATTAATGCATTAAGTGATAGAGTCAGGATGTAAAAAACTTTACAGGATAACCATTTAAAAAAAATAAGATGATAGATAATAGGGATAAAGGTAAAGTTCTCTACTTGGGTTAAAAAAATCAATTTCCCAGAATGAGGAACTTGGGTAAACAGTAATAAGTCTAAAAAAGATATGGATATTCCCATAAACTGCATGCTCAATTTGAGTCAACAGTGGGATATGAAAGCCTAAACAAGTGAATGTGATCTTGGGCAGCATTAAGAGAGATACAGCTTCCAAGAATAAGAAGTCACACTATGGTCCTCCCTGGTCAGACCATATCTAGAGTATTATTCTGTTTTGGGCACCACATTTTAGGAGAGATGTTAACAAGCTAGAGAATGTTCAAAAAATAATCAGTACAATAGAGGACTGAAAGTCAATGTTACATAAAGGAACTGGGTCCAAGGCTATGCTTTTGAGAAGTGAAGGAATAAGGATACCATGAAAGTTGATTTCAAGATTGTCATGAGGAGAAAGTATTGATTCATTTTCCTCTTGTCTCAGAGTGAGAGGAAATAGCCAAGGGGAAAATTTCAGGCTTAATATAAGGATGAAATTTCCCCCAAATAACATTTCAGCAAAGTGGAAAGGGCTAAGTGTGCAGGAAGTATGGTGATCGATGCTTTTAATCGTTGGCATTTGCTCAGGTACTGCTCAGGCATATTGTTGAGGTAATTCTTAATCTGGTATAGTTCAAAGAAGTTGGCTTATAAAATCCTTGCCCTCTCTGAAATTCAGTGATTATATGATGTAAGGATGATGTAAGGAGAACTGTTTCCCATCAAGGGAAGTTTTAAACCATTCCCCTCTTCATGGTGTTAATAACAGAGATGAATTTTCTTTGGGAAAGCTGTATACACCAACCTCAGAAAATAGAAGGAATAATACAATAGCAAAGATGGAAGCTCCAGAGTAAGATGTCAATGTCCCCTGATGGGTTCTCTTCAAAAACTCTCTCCCGAGGAGCTACAGAAAGGGATGATACCAGAGCAAAGATGGAAGCTCCAGACTAGGATGTCAATGTCCCCTGAGGGGATCTCTTCAGAATTACTTCCTAAGGAGCTGCAGAAAGGGATGTTTATTGGGAGATCCACCTAGCCAGCACTATAAGTGATTGAGTTAGGATCCAAAAAACTTTTTTTAAAAAAAAAATAAGATGACATAATAGGGATAAAGGTAAAGTACTATATTTGGGTTAAAAAAATCAATTTTCCAGGATGAGGAAGTTGGGTAGATAGTAATAATACAGGTAATCCTCAGAAAGGAGGGTTACCCATTTGTGTTTGTTTTCCATGATTTCTGTTATGAGTTCTGTCTGATGTTATTTGACCCATCAGTAACATGTTCCTTCTTTTGAGTTTTGTGAACTGTGTGATTTATAGAAGAGTTGATGCCGATCCATTGGGAAATGAGTTTCCCAGATATTTTGCTTGGGGACTTCAAGACAGAAAAGTGAGAAAATCCCCAAAGAATGTTTGGGCTCTTGCAGTCACATGAGAGCCTCTGACCCAAAGGTTATACTATTTTATTACCCAAATGACTCAAATATATGGTAGCAGCAAGAGGCATAATTTCCACCAAAAAAAGAGGACTATTCTTTCATACTGCCCCTTTCAGTCAATAGATTCATTTCTTCTTTATTCATTTCTTTCACTAGAGATGCAAGACCTCAATAAAGCAAAGTCATGTCATGCCTAAGGCAAAGCTGTGAAGTTTCTATTAGTTTTATCCTGATTGCACAACCATGTTTGTCCCATGCCACACAGAAGAACATCTACCATATCCAGAATCCTCCTAGCCTCTCCCTCTCTTTCCACCCCACTCTCATTGGACTGAAGTCCTTTTTTTTCTACTTTTTTGGGGGGGCTGAAGCCTTGACCAGCTCTGTTCCTGATGTGATTACACCTAAATTTGAAGTTCGACTATCCCCAGTGTCTCACATGACTCTCATACCTTCTCTTTCAATACCTTGTCCTCCTATATAAACTCCCTCTTTCTATTATTATTCTTCAGGTGCCTATATTATCATCCATTCCCTCAGGATTTTGTTCTCAGGGCAAGTACTCATAAAGTGGCCAAAAAAGCAATACAAAGACACCCCCAAGGTCTCTCTTTAAAAAGAATTTTTAGAATTAGAAAATTTAGAATTGATTGTATGACATGGGAAACACTGGCATAGGTGTGCCCTCAACAGAGAAGATGCTGTGTTCTATGAGCCAAGCAGAATTGAATTAGCTCAGAAGAAAGGCAAGATGCACAAAGTTAAAGAAGCCACCCCAAATGTTGATATAGACTATGTGTGTCCAATCTGTAGCAGAGTATTCCGAACTCTTATGGTTTGATCAACCATAGTTGGGCACACTATAACTCAACTCATGTTATTCCCCTCCAATCTAATTCCTATGTGTCCCATGTTAACAAGGGTATAACTCAATTCTAACAAAGTGATATCATTTTGGTTTTCTTTGAGAACAGAAGTACAACAGATGAAAAATATTTGACACCTATTAAGACGTTAGCTCCCAAAGGACTTAGTAATGTTATTCCTCTCCAATTCAATTCCTATGTGTCCCATGTTAACAAGGGACTCCTGAATACCAATGGTCCTTTAAGACACAAAGGAATGAATTATGAATAATGAAATTTGAAATAATGTTGTGCCTCATTGAAAGAGACATTTAGGGAGAATGTTGGTTCCCAGCATTCCTAAAATTATAATATGTAAATGATAATTACCTACAAAAGTCAAGGTACTTTCTCATTAGGAATTTCATTCTTAGTGTTGAGGAACCAGTTCATTTCTGTTATCAGGGGCATAAATTATATACTAAACATTATAGAGTGGTTTGCCATATTTATTTGGAGAGTTAAAAACAGGAAACATTTCAAATTAATAAACATCCATTTTTCTATTTTCTCTCCCACCTCCACTCCCTTTAGTAGAAAAGAAAAAGGAAACCTTTGTGGCAAATATGCAGTTAGTCAAAGCAAATTCCTACACTGACCATGTCCAAAAAATGTATGACTCATTCTGTATCTTGAGTCCATCATTTTTCAGTCAGGAGATGGGAAGCATGCTTCATTGCTGGTCCTCTGAATTCATTGCTGATTAGGGGTTTTTACTTCATTAAACTACTGTATAACAGCAGCCAAATTCCCTAACTATTCACCCAGTTTTATAGATGAAGTAACTGAGGGTTCAAGAATGAAAGTGATCTAGAAACAGCTTCAAGCTAAGCTGGAATAGCCTTTCAGATCTCAATGGGTTTCCTTCTTGTTCCAGGACCAGATTCTGCCCCACCCCCCATTCAGTGTGTCTCCACTCAATTTCTCTTCTTTTTCTAAGTGAAGAAATAATCTTTCTAAACAGACATTTTAACAACATTTGACATTTACAATAAAACACATCATTCAAACACCTTTCCCCCCTTCATTAAAACATTATTCTGGGAACATCATTTTTGCTATTATTAGCATTGATTTCTTTTTGAATCATTCCATGCACTTTACTTGTGATGGCTTCAAACAATACTTTTGGTCAGACTTTTCTATAGACACCTACCAGATACTTCCTGCCAACCACTGAGCAGAAATTATGGGAAAGGGGATGCAGAGCAGTCATTCTCCCTTTTCCCATCTCTTTCTTTTTTTAACTCAGAAATAATGATGATGATGAGAGTTCAGTACTTTACAACTGTATAGACTTTTATGCAATTTAAAGCATATTCACAGCTATTTCATTAGGATTTTGCTTCCTCCTGTAAGGCAGGAGTGCATAAATTCACAGAATCATATAAATCTCAGGTAGGGAGGGATGTTAGAGACCATGTAGTCTAAATTCAACCTAAACAAGAATTCCCTTTTGAAATATATCTAGTTATTGAACATCAATATCTAGATATTGAACATCTTCTACTAAGAGGAAACCTCTTGTTTATGGAGAATGTTCATTGTGCTGCAACAAAATCTGTCAAGGGATTTTTCCCAGACTAAGAAAGCTAGGAGATAGCTAAGGGAGGTAGGTGCATTTCCTATTCATTTCAATTGAAAAAAGAGTTATTAAACATCAATGGCACTGGGTTAGGCATTCATAATACAAAGATAAACAATGGTATAATCTGTACTTCTAAATAACTTATAAACTACTGCAGGAGTGGGGAGCAGAGAGCAGTGGGGGTTGGGTGGGTGTAAGTGTGGGAGAATAAAAAATGGATGTGGGTAAACAGAACCAGGTAGACTGGTATGGAAACAGAGAGAGACAGACAGACAGACACACACACATACACACAGGTAGACACAGACACACACAGAGAGAAGCAGAGAGAGACAGGAAGAGACAGAGAGTAAGACAGAGACACAAAGAGACAGACATACACACAGAGAGAGAGATTGAGCAAAGTATTGAGAACACTATCCTGGGGAGATCATTAAAGGATTCACAGAGAAAATGACTCCTAAGGTGAACTGAGGTGGGGATGGAAGGGAGGAAGCAGAAAAGAAGGAATGCACCAAAGATATGGGGGATAATCTCTGCAATTGCATAGAGGCTCAGGAGATGGTGAAGTGAGTTAGCATTGCAGGTTGGCTAAGGTGTATAAGGCTGGAAAGAGGCTGAATCATATGCATATGGATTCTCTACCACTTGTGCTAATTTTGGCCTAACAATTAACACCAAGAAAACACGGATGCTCTGCCAGCACTGTACCATCTATATGTGGAACCATCTGTTACAGCAAATGGACAAATATTAAACATTGTAGATAAGTTCACTTACCTTGATAGAATACTTTCTAGGGCTGTCCACGTAGATGATAAGGTTGACAAATGCATTGCTAGAGCTAGCTCAGGGTTTGGGAAGCTTTAAAGAAAAATGTGGTACAGGAGAGGTATTAGACTGACTACCAAAGATCTATAGAACCATTGTGCTGATCTCATCATATACCTGTGGAACCTGGACAGTGTACCAGCGCCATGCAGGGAAACAGATTCTTTTCCATTTAAAAGGTTTTGGAAAAATTCTGAAGATCAACTTGTAAGATAAGAAAACAGATACTGAGGTTCTTTCTTGAGCTAAACTGTTAAGCATTCAAATTCTGTTGCAGAGAGTACATGGACTGACCACATTGTTTGAATGTCAAACATACATTTGCCTAAAAGACTATTTTATAAATCACACAAGGCAAGCACTCAAGTGGAGGACAGAAGAAATGATAGAAGGACACTTCCAAAGTCTCTCTGAAGAAATTTATAATTTATTTTGTGACATGGGAAGGAATAACAAAGGACTGTCCAGCATGGTGTGCCCATATCAAAGAAGGCTCGGTGTGCTATGAACTACAGCAGCTCAAAAGAAACATAGATTTAGAAACATCTTCACTCCAAATGTTGGTATGGATTATTTGTGCCCAAACTATGGTAGAGTCATCTGAGCTTTTATTGGTCTGATCTGCCACAATAGGGTACACATTGTTCCTTGATTCCAACATAGTGATGTCATTTTGGTCCTCTTTGAGAATAAAGGAGAAACAATTTGCCCCCCTCTCCTCCTCCTTTCCTTCTTTGCTTCCTTTCTTCCCTTCCTCTCTCTCTTCTTTCCATTTCTCCTTTTCTTCCTTCCCTGACTCCCTTTCCTTCCTTCTTTTTCCTCCTCCCCTTCTCTTTCTTCCTCCTTTTTTCCTCCCTCCTTCCCTTCTTTTCTTCCTTCCTTCCTTCCCTTCTTCCTTATTTTCTTCTTTTTTTCCTTCTTCCCCCTTTGACCCTTTAATCAATCACAAATATCGGTAATTCCAAAGCATAGACTTGGGAGTGTAAAGTACAGATGATGTTTTAATTCCCCATCAATCAGCATGATGGAATTCCAGGAAAGTGAGGGAGAATCACTCATACTTATCTCAGCTATTTCTTTCAAAGACTCTATTTAATAGAGTTCAGTCTGCACCAGTGCTCATTTTATGAGTTTGTTACATTAGAAAGCTATTTCTTTTGCTTCTCATTCATTGGACCTGAGCTCTTCATCTAATTCTACATTTATATATTTTTGTTATCATTATTTTCTTTTCTTCATCAGGAGATGAGAAGATGGGGCAGGGCAAAGACTGAATTTGAATCAGAGGAGGCCTACAAATCATCATTGGCAATCTTTTGAAGCCCGTTTATACCCATCATGCAGCTTTCTATTACTTTGGGGGACCCTGCAATTTTGATTCTTCTAAGATGATGGTGTTATATGATTTGCAGCCATATAGCATCAATACTTCAAAGATCTGTCATTGGTATGAATACTTCACTGACACAAATGACAATCCCTCTACATCTTAGTAAATGGTCTGGAAGAGTTGCTATGGCTGAATCCATCTCCCTGCAGTCAACCTAGTAATGAGCCTTTCTGCACCTAGCTAGACTGTTACTAAGACAACAAATATTCATTCTGTCATCAAACCAATATAGAATCTCTTCCATTTTGGCAGGATGTGTCAGAGCTTATGTTCTGCTGGGATACCATTTGAAAACCTACAGTCACTTCCATGGCCTGATGAAGCACTGAGATAGGACTTGAGTGGATGGAGAGGAAAGACATTCTTTTTTTTTCCCTCCCAGAAAGACTCTGGCAGCAATGAACAGCTTGGTATCATTATTAAGTTCAACAATTTCTCAATTATGGTACAACTTGATCCCTTCATAGTTATTAGGGAGGCAACATTTTCCATAGGGAAAACACTATGACACTTTAAGACTTGGGTTTGAACCTGGCTTTACAACTTACTTATTGTGTGATTTGGGGGCAAGTGATTTCATTTTATAGGGTTCACTTGTAAAATGAAGGGTGAGGGTGGACTGGATTTTTTTAAACTCTAAATCTGGATCATATTATTCCATAATTTATAGACCCTTTGGTAGTTTTTTTGAAAGGGAGATTTTTGAAATAATTTTGAAGTGATTGGCACTTGGAAAGTAATAGAAGTTGAAGGAGATTTTTTAAGTTTGTCATTTAGTGACTTGGTAAGGACCTTTACCTTGTTGAACAGGAGAGAAAATTTCATAGAAAGATTAAATACCCAAGAACTCCCCTTAGGTGTCTGGTGATTTTGTGTTCTGAAAAAGTATGGACCTAGAATTAAAATTCTCCTTTTGGCAAGAAAAACTACTCATAAATAAAATACTGGGAATCCATAACTCTCCCTGGACTTATGGAAAGGAAGCAGTTGAGGATGTTTCTCTGGCCTAATCGTGATGTGTAAAGAATCTATCTCCATCATTTGGGATTCTGGGATTAAAGAGAGATGGCAAAATTTAATATAGTAGTTCCAACATTGTTCTGCTTCTTTATTTATCCTTCTGAACTTGGGACAGCTAGAGGGCACAGTGGATAGAGCAAGACACTTACTAACTATTGTGACCCTGGGCAAGTCCTAAACCCTTTTTAACTCAGATTTCTCATCTATAAAATGAGGATGCTAACAGGAGTTCACTTTCCAGGGATCTTGTGAGGATCAAATGAGATAATAATTATAAAGTGTTTCATACAGTGTAAATAGTACATGTTATATAAATGTTGGATATTATTAGTTATTTCATCTGCATACTTCAAAAATGTTTTCTTGCATGCTTTTTATTTTCATCTTTTTTAGAGGAGTATCATTGTTACCATTTCCCATTCCTTTATATTTACCCCCTCCAAGTAAAGCCCTCCGTTGTACAAAATAAGTATCATCAAACTAAAGAGAACACATGTTGTTAGTTTCTAAAAATGCACATCTCATTCTGCACCTCTACTTTATTACTTCTCATGATCAGTCTTCCAAAGTCATGATAAGGCATTACATTGCACGAATCAAAGGGCTTTAATCTTTCTGAGCTATTTCTCTTTATAATATTGCAGCACCAGATAAATAATTCTCTTCATTCTGTTCATTTCACTCTTCATCAGTTCATAGAAGGAGAAATTTTGAGTTGTTTCAAGAATTAATACAATTAGGACAATTTCACTTCTAAATGGGAGCATTTTTCTTGAATATTTCCCCTTATAAACTAGTCATCTTGAGATATTTTTTCATCTAGATAATGTGAGATGATCCTTCTAAGTTTTTCTCTCTTTGAAGGTTCATAAAATTCATTCCTCTGTGTCTTCAAGGAGTATAGTGAAACTAATAAAATGATAACTTGTTCCATAAAAAAAAGAGTGGATCCCCATTTTCATAAAATCTATAGATTTTTCTTCCCGAGAAGTGTGATGTTGTATATGTAGAGGATTGAATTTGGAGTCGGGAAGGTCTAGGTGGGAATCCTTTCTCAAATATTTATTGGCTATGTAACCCTAAGTAAGTCACTTAACATATCTAAGCTTCAGTTTCTCTATCTTTAAAATGGGAGTAATAATAGCACTTATCTCATGGAGTTATTTTAAGAATAAAATGATATATGTTTATATACATATACATGTATACATCTACCTATACATATACACATAAACATATGTATATACACATATGCACAATATGATATTTTATATATGCCTCTATGTAATTCTTTCCTTTGGCTCCAAAAAGCTATACCAGCTACATTGGAGTAAACCGTCTCAGCAAAATGAAGGTAACTGAGAGGCCTTAACCTGTTGGTGAGTTAGGGGATTGTCTACCTTAAGCATGTGAAGACTTCCCTTGGCATAATAGTCAGATAAGAACAATTTTTTCCAATGGCCGTGAAGTAGAGCACCTAGAATGGGTGCTGGGGAGAGCTTGTAGCTTGGTCAAACAACAAAGAATCTAAGATCATTCAATGCATCCTGGGCCATTGCCATTCATCTTGACTTTTGTCTTGCCACTGGATCTGGATGACTTTGAAAGACAAAGTGAGGCTGATGACTTAGAGCAACTCTGCTTTATTTACATGCAAGTCAGTGCATCATTTATGATGCCATTCTTTGAAAATGAAGGAAGAATAGCAACATTAATATCTATCTATCTATCTATCTACCTACGTACCTACCTACCTATGACTTTGCAAATATTAAATTATATGTATGTTAGCTATTATTTTGGTATTGCTCTTATTGTTACTCACATAATTTAGATTGGATCTCAATCTTACAGCTGTGAATATTTCCTCTAATAATTGAGACAACAACTCAATTATGTATGCTTATACTGTGCAACTAATTTATATCTTCTCCCATAAATCCATCACAGGGGATCCACCTGATGTGTTTAACATCTTTTCCAATAACTTTAAGTATTGTGGAGTTACTACCAGTGGATCATAAAGGACGTCGGAGATTTATCTTTCACTCTCAGTTTTTAATCAGTCCATTTTCTTTTTTGATCATATTTCTTTGAAGATTTCTAGATCTCCATAGTTCTTTATGTGTTGTGTGTTGTATCCAGCTTTCCACTACCTACATCTCCTTGTTCTCTAAGAACTTGTAATCTAAGTTCTAAGATCTACTGTGGTGGTCTATAATTCTTAGATTTACTTTTTTAGGACACATTTCCCCAGATGATAAAGACCCTTCTAATTTTTGTATTTATCATCTGGGGAAATGTGCCCTAAAAAGAGTAAATCTAAGAATTGCACAATACCACAGTATCACACAGTGAGAGAACCTCAGAGGTTCCCTAATCTAACTAATATGTGAAAAGCAATCTCTTCTACAATATCTTTAATAAGTGGAGAAGAATAAGAAGAATAATCTGTACAATTATAACAATCACATACAAGAAAAAAATTTATGAACTCCAATCAATGTAATTAACTAGTTATGACTTCAGAAGAATAATGTTAATGAATACTTATTTTAACAATTGCTGACAGTGGTCATCAGTTACATTTGCCTGGACTTTCAATGTACTGAACACATCAAGGACTGGTAAGTATTGTCTTTCTACTTCCTCATTTTTCCTTGTATTTCTGTTAGTCATTTTAATCCTGTTCTTCCCAATCTGGAGATTTTTCTCCTTGGCAGAGAGGTTAAATTAGAAATTGAGTACCTATGCTTTCTTTCCATCAGTCATCATCATATTTTCATTTGCATCCGTTTTTAAATTTCTTTTTTGTCTTACATAACTTTAAAAAACCTCTTATCTTATTCTTAGATTTCCTAACCAACTTCTTGTTTTAAACTTCAGAACTATTCTTTCAGGACTATATCACATATCTATATTAATTCTCCAGTACCTGCCCTCATTTCTAACTTCTGTATATGTCTTTTAAAATTCTAAGTTGCTCCACAAATTACTTGTTTATGTATGCTGACCTCTTTTTACAACTTCCTATTTTGTTTCTCACTATATATTTTTTCTTTCTTGAGAATTCATTTTTGAGAGCCTCCCACCTCCTGGGATGGCTTCCCATGTAAAATTTTGGGTGGGAACTTTTGTCTATCTTTTACCTAAACACTTTGAAATCTGATCTCCCAAAATCTAGAACATATGTGTGTATTTAGTTTTCCTTTCCTTCCTTAGGGGCATAAAGTTTTAAGTATCCCAATGGGCAATGGAATGACACACAATGGAGGTAAATTGTAATATATTTACAATAATATTTCCAGTTCAAGAAGTGATGAGAAGTTGTAATCAAGAACATGTATTCCTGGGAATAAAAATGGGCCAATTGTTTAGTCAAAGGTAGGGATGATTAATGGGCAGCTCACATGTAGCATGAATAGCTACAAAAAAGTAAAGGAACCAGCATAAACCATCTTTGGAATCTTTGTAAAGGATTTAAGAAAAGATACGAAAAAGAATTATATAGATAAGAACTCATGTACATGCATGATAGGCAGGGAGGATGGGTCAATAGCAAAAGCAAGGGATTTCAGGCTGAGTGTTCCACTGATATCCTTGTTATCAGGGGAAATGGAAGAAGGGCACTAGGACATTTAGTGGACATTATATGAAAATCCTATGGGGAGATATGAATAAGGCTTATAGAATATACTGCAATTATTGGTTGCAATTTGTGTCTTTGGAGGGAACATCCAAATTGGTGCTATCAACAGATCTTTTACAGTATTGAGAGTATTTGAGAAAAACCATGGAAAGCTTGTAATCTATATCAGTTATGAAGTACTCATGCTGATTAGATCATTTATTTAGCAGAGCATCAAAGTAAGGCTCAAAGGAAGTATCTTAATAGAAAGCTTAGTAAAAAAAAAAAGATTAGTGAATCCTTGATAATTGATTTGGGAATGCACAGGAATGGGAGAAAGGAATGGCCTTTCTTTAGGCCATAAAGCCAGCCTTTATAATCTCATAACAGGATACAGCACAATTTTGACAGCTGAAACATGGCTTCTGAGATTCAGAAGAAATACCTTCCATCCACCTTTCTCTGGTGAGTTGCCACTCACCAATGACTGAAGGCACAATAGGATCTGTGTGCTAATAGAATCAGAGGATGTTAAGAATTGAAAGGAGGCTCAGTGATTATCTAAATTAGCCCCTGCCTGCAGCATGAACTCTCTCAGCAGCATCCCTGAAAAATGATTTTTTTCTTTAAACCTATCCAAAATTTGAAACAGAAAAACAAGAAAACCAAACTGAAATAAGCAAATTAAGTAAAACAAAGGGTTCTAAGTTTAGATCTAAGTCTAGATGAATATTTCTCACCTAGTCCTTTTGCTGTATAATTCTTGTCTCTGTGGTCCCTTCTTTAACCCACCCTATCCCCTGCCCCATGCCTTAAAATGTAGTTTTCAGGATTCCATTTTCTCTTATTTTCTTAAGATGAATAGTTCCTCTTTTTAGTAATCTTGAGTAGTCCATTCATTCAATCCTCCTTAGCAAATAGTTTTTTTCCAGTTCTACTTTTTGTAAATAGTTCAGTGGAAAGAATACTGACTCTGGAATCAAGAGGTATGCATTTGAATTTTGACTCTGTTATTTAAAAGCTGTGTGACTCTGGTTAGACTGCACAGTTTTTCTGAGCCTTAATTTCCCTGTCTGTGCAATAGGGATTTTAATGCTTATATTTAATATCTCAAAGACTTACAGGAATAAAATACTGCAATGTATATAAATGCTTTATAAGCTGTGAATTTCAGTAATTATTGTTATTATTATCATTATTTTTCTAGAACTTGCCTTTTTTGTTATTGTTGTTTTTAAAGAAGAAACAGTCTTCCCATATCCAGAGTCACTAGAGGTTATTTACTCTTCTAGGTCAGATGGCCACAGTGAGAAAGACTTTACAATTTCAGAGAATTCTTCAATTTTTAAAAGTATTTAATTGTGGTTACATGAATATGGAAGAACCTAACTGACAAAGGTCTGACTCCATTAGAATTATAGGGTTGTTTAAGAAGTAGTCCTACCAATATTTAAAAGATTAGAATTAGAAACATTCTTTCCAGTTGTTTAAAAACACTATATTAAGACATGATATTTGTCAACAACACCTGCTTCAAAATTTCCCTGGAATCAACAAAATATTCATTAACAATATCCAGTGTGATGATGTAGTGCCATTCCCTGAGGTCTTCTTGGCAGTAGGGGAATATACACAGGGTCAAAGGACTAAACTCAGATAAGTCAAGTATCCAAAGACTTAGTGTTCGACCATAGCTGGAATCATCCTGCCTCTTAACTTAAGATTCTTAAAATATAAGTCATGCTTACATCGTTTCCAGGGCTTCTTTGTTTGGGCTTGAGGAAATTAGAAACACCATTCTTGTGGTATTTCAGGATCCCCACTTCCTGTCCTTCCTCCAAAGGAGGAAGTTCAGAAAGGTCCAAAAGTTCAGAGCAGAGTCTCACTGTTTACAAACCAACCTGCAATCCTGCTACCACCCTAGGTCACCCTTAGCGTGTCTGTGCAGTTGACATGGTCCATGCCCTACCCTGACCCCAGGTTCTTTCTCATTGTTTTCCAAATAGGGAACCTTTCATCCTTCCTAAGAAAATCCTGTCCTGGAAATTTTTGCATCCTGATTTCATCATGTCTCTGAGTTATAATAAAAATATTTTGCTTTTACATAGCACCCAATATTTTCCAAAGTCCTTTCTCATTCATCACCTCATGCTATTATAATGTAAATGTTGGAAGGGACTTTGGATATTATATAAGTAATCTAACTCCCTGGTTTTACTGATAAACCAATTGAGCCCTGGAGAAATTAAATGGCTTTCTCAATATCATATTGGTAATAAATAACAGAATCATAATATCTATTATCTCATTTAATTCTCTGGATAATCTAGTGACATAATCAGGATAGATGCTACTACTCCTGTTTCAAATAAAGCTCAGGGATACAACCCATTGTTAGTGGTAGTTTAAATCTCCCAGCTCAAGGATCTCACTCTAAATTATGTTGTCCCAATGTATGCCTTGGTGCTTCTGGGACTCAGTCAACCCAGATTTTCTGATACTCAATACTACTCTTCCACCAACCCCTCTTCTAACTGCAGATCATGTTTAACAAGGATTTGCTCTGGGAAAAAAAGGACTCCAAAGTCACATGAGAGAAAAGGTCTCAGAGATCAAAGGATCCATTGGTTTTTTGCATTCAAATGTCCAGTACTACTCATTTACTCTGAGAGTGATACCTTGGAGCTTCAAACACCATAAGCCTCTTTCCTAGAAATAATAAATCCCTAGACTTGGCAACATTTTTACTCCATTACATTGATTCTACCTAATCAACCAGTCGATGAGCATTTATGAAGCATGCAATGTGATAGACACCATACTTGGCAATAACAATAAAAATGAAATAGTGCCTGCCTTCAAGAAACTTACATTCTTTTTTTAAATATTAGCTTTTTATTTTCAAAGTACATTCAAAGATAGTTTTCAACATTCACTCTTGCAAAACTTTGTATTCCAAAATTTTCTCCCTCTCTTCCTCCCATCCTCTCCCCTAGACAAGTAATACAATATATATTAACCATGTGCCATTCTTCTATACACATTTCCATAATAATCATACTGCACAAGAAAAATAAGATCAGAAAGAAAAAAATGAGAAAGAAAGAAAAAAAGCAAGCAAACAACAAAAAAGGTGAAAATACTATATTATAATCCACATTTAGTCCCCACAGTCCTCTCTCTGAATGCAGATGGCTCTCTCTATCACATCTGTTGGAATTGGCCTGAATCACCTCACTGTTGAAAAGAACCAGGTCCATCAGAGTTGCCAATATGTGCAATGTTCTTTTGGTTCTACTCATTTCATTTAGCATCAGTTTATGTGAGTCTCTCCAGGCCTAAGAAATTTAAATTCTAAAGAGAAATGCAACATGTACACATAAAATTTTTTAATTAAATTAAATACAAGATAATTTTGTAAAGGAGGTATTAGAAGCTGGGGGAATCTGAAAAATAAATATATAATGGTATTATATATATATATATATTATAAAAATATGCTCCCACTTATAGATTTATGTATTTATATATATTTGTATATCTGTATCTATAGCTAAATTTATCTATCATCTATATATATAAATTTCTCTATCATCCAGCTAGCTATCATCTATCATCTATCTATCTATCTATCTATCTATCTATCTATCTATCTATCTATCTATCTAT
>JAJPUD010026171.1:0-16792 GCA_023553655.1 Myrmecobius fasciatus
CATTGGGGGTTCTTTGGCAAAGACACGGGAGGACTTTGCCTTTTCCTACTCTTTTACAGATGAGGAAACTGAGGCAAAAGGCGTGCTATGGCTTGTCCAGGGTCACACAGCTGGGGTCTATTCCCTGTGCTACCTAGCTGCCCACGGTCAGGAAGACCCAAGGTGCTCCACAGCGGCTCGGTTCTTGCCCCCGGGGTCAGCGTGGAGCTGGGCAGCCACTCCCAGAGGTCTACACTGGGCCCTCCCTGCCCACTGACAAGGAGGACCTCGCTGGACACGCGCCCCCAGACTCAATTACAAAGTGGAGGTTTTATTGGAAGAGGGAGAGATTGAAGGCCGGCCTTCACCCCGACTCCGATTTCTAACAGCCCAACTTGAAGGGGACGTGGGAAAGGGGCGAGGCTGGCCAAGATGCCTGGCCTCCCCCAGGAGTTTTGTGCCCCGCCTTCCCCAGCCCAAATGGGCCCAGGAGCCCCTCCTCCTCCGGACAAGCCGGCAGGTTCCTGGGGCTGCTGGGAAGCCCAGAAGCCGTTAGCTGAGCCATGGCATGGCACTTCAAAGCCCTGGGCAGCAATGAGATGCCTGGCGCTGGGGGCACCTGGCCCGGAAACCCCTGCTGCTCCCCGCACTACTGGGCTTGGAGTCAGGAACTCGGCCGGAGTTCTAGGCTGCCCTGCCCCCAGCCCCGGGTGCGGGAGCATCTCCCAGGGCTCAGCTCCCTCCTAACTGCCTGGGCTGGGTGGGGGAGGAAGCCGGGGGAGTTTTCCACAGCAGGCACTTATTCACATCAGGATTCGGATTTTCCAGACCTGGAGCCAAGATCGGCCCCGGCACCTTCCACCTCCTGTTCTAGGTCCTGCCCCAGAGCAGGGATGGGGGGGGGGGGAGGCAGGATGAACAAGTCTCCCTTCCCCGCCCCCTCCTGCCCGGCCTGGACCTGTACTGGATGCAGGTTCCCAGACACCCCCCCCAGGAAACCTGCCCCCCCAGCCTCTGTTCCTGTGCCCTTGGGGGGGTCGGGCTTCCTACCTCTCCCCTCATTCCAGAGGATTTGCCATGACCCTCCAAGACAAAAAAAAGCAGGAACCGAAATGATCTGAAGAAGAGGAGGAGGGAGAAGAGGAAGAGGAGGAGAAAAAGGAGGAGGAGGAAAGGGAGAAGAAAAAGGAGGAGGAAAGGAGAAAAAGGAAAAGGAGGAAAGGAAGAAAGAGGAGGAGGGGAGGGGAAAAGGAAAGGGAGGAAGAAGAGGAAGAGGAGGAAGGAAGAAAGGGAAGAGAAAGGGGAAAAGGAAAGGGAGGAAGAAGAGGAAGAAAAGAGGAGGGGAAGGGAGGGAAAGAAGAGAGAAAAAGAAAAGGAGCAAGAAGAGAAAGGAGGAGGGGGAGGAAGAAGAGGAAAAAGGGAGAAAAAAGGAAGAAAGGGAGGAAAAGAAAAAGAAGAGGGGATGAAGAAAAAGGAGGAGGGGAGAAGAAAAGGAGGAGGAAAGGAATAAAATGAGGAAGAGGAGGAAAGGGAGAAAATGAAGGAAAAAGAAAATAGGAGGGAGGGAAGAGGAGAAAAGGGAGGAAGGAAGGAAGGAAGAGGAGGAAAAGATGAAGGAAGGGGAGGGGAGGAGAAGGAGGAAGGGGAAGAGAGAGAGGAAAGGAAGGAGAGGGGGAGGAGGGTGGGACAGGGAAGGCAGATGGGGGCTGCTGGCTGTCCATGCCAGCCCGTGGCCCCCACCCCAGGGACAGGCTCCCAGGGAGCCCTTCCCCTGAATGGGGCCCCAGCCAAGCGAGCAGGGCCAAGGAGGCCCTTGGAGGTGCCACAGGGCTCCGGCTTTCTGGGCACCCCAAGTCTTAGCTTTTCCATGGGGCCGGCGCCACCGGAGCAGCACCCGGGCTGCTAAGAGCCTTGGAACCCTTTCCACGGGTTTGTCTTTCTGGAAGACCTGACTGGCTGAGGACTGGAGCCAATCTCTGAAGGCCTTCAAGGGTGGGGGGCCCCTCAGGCCTACAAGTCAGATGCCATCTTTCCTGATGCCAGGGGTGCCAGGGCTGGGGGAGGAGGAGCTTGGCCAACCATCAGGCAGAGTGGAAGCACCCCCAGAAGCCCCGGCTTCCGGGGCCAGATCCCAGAGCCGTCAGAAAGGGAGGACAAAGGCCCTTCTCTGGGAGGCAGCTCCAGGTCTCCCCCTCCTGCAACACCCCCCCCCAGTGTATACAGCCCTTGCCCAGCACCCGGCAGCCTCCCGCAGGCTGGTGCCCATGGGACAGGTTCCCAGCTGGGCATCATGGGGCCTGCCCCGGGGTAGCCCACAGTGAGCCTTGAGCTGGCCTGGCCTCCACTGGGCCAGCTTAGGATCCATCCTCCCTTAGAAGGGCTTTCCCTCAGCCCTCCCCCATCCTTTGTGGGCTGAGCCGGGGTCCAGCCCCCTCCCCTTCTCCTGGCAGGCAGCAGTCATGTGACCAAGCCCTCCGCTCTCTCAATCAAAGGAAGAAGCAGTTCCCAGCTGCCTGTCCTGGGGACCGGCCCCGGGGGAAGCCCCCGGGGGGTGCCCAGTCTGCCCACCCTAGGAAGGTCTGTCCAGGGGCTGGCTGCCATGGCAGGGCGGGGGGCAGCTGCTGCTGGGGGCCTTGTATTGGCTCTGTCTGCCAGCCCATCCAGCTCCTCTCCCTCCCGGGAGTGCCGGGCAGGGTCTCCAGGGCCCCCTGACCCAGATGGCGGCACTGGTGCCTAAGGGAAGGGCAGCCGGCTCCCTCTGGCCATCCACTGGCCCTGCCCAGGCAGCCGAGGATCTTGGGGCCCTTGTTGCTGTAGAGCTGCACCCTTCAGAGGTCCCTGCCCTGGCAGCTGTGTCAAGGGGTGCCTTAGTCCCAAGAAGGGGCCCAGACGGCACCCCGCTCCCTTCCGGGGACAGACCCGCCCCCCAGACTCCAGGCAGTGCTGGCAGCCTCAGTTAGCTGGACAAGGCAGCTTTGTTTCCAGCAGGGACAGCCCCAGAGGGAGGCTGGGGGGGGGCTGACTCACAAGGCACTGAACCGGTACCCAGGAAACCTGGAGTCCAGCCCAGCCCCCGCCCAACTGGGCCAGCCTCTTCCTACTCTGGCTTCCTTTCCTATTCTCTAAAGGAAGAGGAAGAAATGGGAAAGAATAGGAGCACTGGCTGTTCCTTCACCTCTGTCCCATGGGAAGAGATCATGCCCTCCCTCTGCCTCCACAAGTGGTGGGCATCAATCCCTCCTGCCTGCTGCAGCAAAGTGCTCCCTCCATTATCCCTCCTGTCTGCTCTAACAGAGTGCTCCCTCCATTAGTCCTCCTGTCCAGTCTAGCAGACTGCCCTCTCCATCATCCCTCCTGGTTTCAGCAGAGTGCTTGCTCCATTATCTCTCTTGTCCAGTCTAACAGAGTGCTCCCTCCATTATCCCTCATGCTCCAGTAGGGTCTTCCCTCTATCATCCCCTCCTGCCTTCTCTAGCAGTGTTCCCTCCATCATCCCTTCTACCTGCTCCAGCAGAGTCCTCCCTCTATCATCCTCTTCTGCCTTCAGCGGTGCTCCTCTCATCATCCTCACTGACTCTGGCTGCTTCCCTGCTTCCTGCAAGCATGGCCAAGTCACTGGATCTCTTCATCCCCAGCACTCATCACTGTCTTTCCTCCTCGGCCATCTACACTTGCTGCCTCTGTTTCCCTCTGCTGCCATTTAGCAATTAACCTCCTCCTGGTCACCAGAGCTGATGCCCTTTCCTCCCTCCTCAGCATTCTTGACCTCTCTTGAGGATCACGTGCCCAGAATGGGGCCCCGGAGTCAAAAAGATCAAGGTTCAAATGCAGTCGCAGACACTTAGTAACTGCATTACCCTGGCCGAGTCACTTATCCTCTGTCTGCCTCAGTTTCCTCATTGGTAAAATGGAGATAATAACAGTACCTACTTCATAGGACTGCTGTGGAGATCAAATGACATATCTACAAAGGGTTCAACTCGTTGCCTGGCAACTAATAGGTGATGAGCAGCTTTGATGGGCGGGGCTCTCTCCCACTTCCAGGTGCTTCAGGCCGACTCCAATGGACTTGGGAAGGAGAGAGCAGTGGGCACCCCAGAGAGAGGCGGGGGGCACTGAGTGTGCAGCACAGCGCAGCATTTGCACCCTTTGTGGTTGCTGTGGTCCTTTGCTTTTTTTTCCTTTCTCACGTTTTTCTCTTTCATCTTTTGATCTGATTTTTCTCCCCTGCTTCTCCTCCTCCCTCTCTGAGTGCTCCTCCTCAGTCTCCTTTCCTGGAGCCTCCTCTGACCATGGATGTCCCTCAGGGCTCTGTTCTGGGCCCTCTTCTCCTCATCCTCGCACGCATTTAACGATTCTCACACCAGTCCCACACCTCCAATCACAATCCAGGGCAACTGCACTGGATGGCCAGTAGGCAGCTTTAACTCAGGTTGTCTAAAATTGGTCTCTTGTCTTCCCCCCCCAAACTACCCCCCATCCAAACTTCCCTATTCCTATTAAAGACACCCGACATCCTCTCAGGCCCTCAAAGCTGCCAACCTAGGGGTCACCCTGGATTCTTCATTCGCTCTTCTCTCCCAGTTCCAATATGGTGCCAAGGTCCATTTCACCTTTGCTCCATCTCTGCTCTATTTCTCCTCTGCTCCACCTCTACTTCGGTTCACCTGTGTTCCACCTCTGATCCATTTCTCCTCAGCTGATCCATTTCACCTCAGCTGGTCCATTTCACCTGTGCTCCACCTCTGGTCCATTTCACCTGTGCTCCACCTCTGGTCAGTTTCCCCTGTGCTCCACCTCTGGTCAGTTTCCCCTGTGCCCCACCTCTGATCCATTTCATCTGTACTCCACCTCTGGCTCATTTCAGCTGTGCTCCACCTCTGGTCTGTTTCACCTGTGCTCCACCTCTGATCCATTTCATCTGTACTCCACCTCTGATCCTTTCCTCTGTGCTCCACCTCTGGTCCATTTCACCTCTGCTCCACCTCTGGTCCATTTCACCTGTGCTCCACCTCTGGTCCATTTCACCTGTGCTCCACCTCTGGTCAGTTTCCCCTGTGCTCCACCTCTGGTCTGTTTCACCTGTGCTCCACCTCTGATCTGTTTCATCTGTGCTCCACCTCTGGTGGATTTCAGCACCTCTTGTCAGTTCTGCAGCCTCCCTTAGCCACGCCCCCTCCTCTTCTCTGACACAACCCCCCCTCCTCGGACAGCTCCTCAGCTCTTCACCCCTGAACTTTTACAAGAGCTGCCAGGGGTCTGCCTGCCTCGGTGCCTCCTCACTCCAGTCCATCTTCCACTCCCCAGACAACGGGAACGAGGCAGCCCCTGAAGCTTCTAGCCATGCTGGCTGGCTCCCTGTGGCCTCACCCTGGTTGTCCATTAGGCCTCCTCTCCACCAAGCCCTGTTGCTTGTGCTCATCCTTCCATCACCCCAAACCAAGCCCAGGACTCTACATAGCCACTGTGAGTCAGACTGCTCTAACTTTTCTTGTTCTGGGAAGCGGAAGTCCAGAGAGCTCCAGGCTACTTTCTCCATCCCCTGGGCTAAGACTTCCTCCTTTTTCTCTGTAAGATGAGCCTGGAAGGGCTTTCCAGCTTTTCCCTCTAAGGTTAGTATTTTCTTTTTTGCTGAGGCATTTTGGGTTAAGTGACTTGTCCAGGGTCACACTGCTAGGAGGTGTTAAGTGTCTGAACTCAGGTCTTCCTGACTTCAGGGCTGGTGCTCTATCCACTATGCCAACCAATGCCCCTAAGGATATATTAAGAGCCACAATTGTCTGGAAGGGAAAAGCCCGGATGGGAAATCCACACTTGAAACATCTCAGCTTTTCCTCCCTTGAGGAACCTGCTGCTCCTATGGAAGATGAGACTTGCCAGGACAGAAGCCTGATGGGAAAAGGAGCTACAAGATGGCTGGCACCTGCCTCTGCTCAGGGCAAGGAAGATCTCAGGCTAAGCGTGTGTCTCCAGGCTCTCCTCACTCCTGCCTCTTGGCTTGGCTGGATTCTAGATCCTGCTTGTCCCCCTCCCTGTATGGGCTGCCAGGTCTCCCCCGAATCAAAAGGAAGAATTTAAGAGAATTGAGGAGATTGGAGCTGCAAGGGGTGGTGGGAACTGAATGAACCCCACGGATTCTGTCTTGTGACTCAAATCTGGAGCCAACTCAGTGCCCTTTCTATTCACTTATGGGTCCAGTCCAACTTCTGTCCTGTTAAGAAAACCTTATTCAAGTTTGGGAGTTGGGAGAAAACCTTATTGCATCAAGCCCCGTGTGACTGAAGCTGGACCACATCTCCCTGCTGCTTAGAGACCTTAACTAAGGACCTCAGTTGCACTGATCAGACCCCCAGCCGATCCAAAGAATGTTGCAGAGCGTTTTCTCACAGTCTTATGGCTCAAGCAGCCCCGTGTCACACTTGAGAACCGGCCCTATTCTGATCCATCAGTTATTGTTTCCAGGTTCCTTTAATGGTTTACAGACACTGGGGGGTTGGGGGGGGGCACCTCCTTTTCTGAATCTGGGAAACTACATTTTTCTGTCCCTCTCCTAACTTAGAAAATCCTTAATCTTTCCTCCCAATCCTTATTATTTCATTTTAATTTATGGATCAGCATCTCTTTCCCCGGGTAGTCAGGGTCCAGGGCCACAGCTGAGGAAGGCGACTGGCCCCGATTTGTTAGGCAAGAAGCATCCGTTGCTTAATAAACGGAAACGCTTGGAGCCTGACCCTTTGTCTCCTCTGCCATTTCCCAAAGACTGCTAAGATAATGTTACCCGTACCCACAGCCAGGAAGACAAATTCAAATCTGATCTCAGACACATTATTAGCTGTGTGACCAATCCTTTCACTCCTATCTGCCTCAGTTTCCTCACCTATTAAATGGGGGTAAGAATAGCACCTGCCTCCAAAGGATTGCCATGAGGATTGAATGAGAGGACATTTGGAAAGCACTTAGCACAGTGGGGAACCCTTAGTTCTTCCTTCCCTGCTTCAGGTGGTAGCAATGCAATGGAGAATGAGTGGCCAGGGACCTTAATCTCACCTTTCCTTAGATCTCGCCGCCCAGTCAGTGAACATCTGACACAGAGACACCATGTGCCCCACACTGTGCTAAGGGGGCTCCAGGGAGGGGTCCATCCTTCTGAACTGAGAAGCTGGGACACCTGGGAGGAAGGTGGCAGGGAGGGCTCAGCCAGGAGCCAGACACAGGGCAGGCATTGGTCTCTCTTGGAACTGAAGGACAGAATGGAGGCCAGGAGGCCCAGCTGGCTAGAGGCAGATTCCAACTTGGTATCATGGGGGAAAGACCTGAGCTGTAGGCCCATGGTACCAACTCCAGAGCAAGAAGCACTGGCTGCCTCCTGCAAGCCTCCCAGTGTCTGGGCAGCCCCAGCCTCCAGAGAGAAGAGCAGAGGTGGCCCGGTGCATAGAGAACTTGGGAGGACCCAAATTCAAACGTGGTCTCAGACGCTAGCCGTGTGACCCTAGGCAAGTCACTTAAGCACACAAAAAGCAGTTCTCAAGCAGTAGCAGAAAGCCGGGAGCTGGCCAGCCAAGGCCTCTGGATTTTTTGTTTCCTTGTTCCTGAGAAGTCTAGGCCTGCTGGGCCAGGGCCTCTGGAGGATTCTATTTCCAGATCTTTCCTTCTTGAATTGAATGGTTTAACATATATTGGATTATTGGCTGTCTAAGGGAGGGGGTGGGAGGAAAGGAGGGAGAAAAAAAATTGGAACCCAAGGTTTTGCAAGGGTGAGTATGGAAAACTCTCTATGCATGTGTTTTTAAAATTTTAAAAAAAAATTTAAGATCTTTCCTTTTTTTATTTTTTGCTTTATTATTTCTTTTTTATATACATTGCTTTCTGAACCATGTTGGGAGAAAAAAATCAGAATAAAAGGGGAAAACCATGGGAGAGATAAAAAAACAAACAAAAAATAGTGAGCAGAGCATGTGGTGATTTACATTCAGTCTCCTTGGTTCTTTTTCTGGATGCAGATGGCATTTCTGTCCAGTCTATTGGGATTACTTTGGATCACTGAACCACCCAGAAGAACCGAGTCTCTCATAGCTGAAGGTCTTTCCTTTTACATGTGAATGTTATGGAATATTATTGTTCTGTAAGAAACGACCAGCAGGATGATTTCAGAGAGGCCTGGAGGGACTTGCCTGAACTGATGCTGAGTGAAACGAGCAGAACCAGGAGATCATCATACACAGCAACAAGACTATATGGTGATCAATTCTGATGGGCGTGGCTCTCTTCAACAATGAAATGTTTCAAACCAGTTCCTATTGTTCAGTGAAGAGGCCATCTACACCCAGAGAGAGGCTGTGGGATCTGAGTGTGAACCACACAACATAGCATTTTCATTCTTTTTGTTGTTTGCTTGCATTTTGTTTTGCTTCTTATTTTTTTTCTGGTTTGATTTGATTTTTCTTGTGCGGCAAGCTAATTGCATAAATATGTACACATATGTTGGATTTAACATATATCTACCATGTTTAACATGTATTGGACTACTTGCCATCTAAGGGAGGGCATGGGGGAAGGGGGGAGAAATTGGAACACAAGGTTTTGCAAGGGCAAATGTTGAAGAATTGTCCACATATATGTTTTGAAAATTAACAATTTTTTTTCAAAAATTTTCTTTTTTTTTCCTTTTTCTTTTATTTTATTTGCATAACATATGTGTGGGTAATTCTTCAACAATAACCCTTACATAGCTTTCCGTTACAAATTTTTCCCCCCAACTCCCCACCCCTCCCCTAGATGGCAGGATATCCACTACATGTTAATTATGTTAAAATATTGGCAAATCGAATATATGTACACATATTTCCAAACTTATCATTGTTGTGCAAGAAAAATCTTATCTACACAAACGATATATCAGATAAAGGAAACACAATGTAAGCAAACATCAATCAAGGAGTATGAGAATGTTATGTTGTGGTCCACGTTTCACATCCCTCTCTCTGGGTGTATATGGCTTTCTTCAGTGAACAATTGGAGGTGGTTTGAAACATTTCATTGTTGAAGAGAGCCATGTCCATCAGAATTGATCGTCATATAGTACTGTTGTTGCCGTGTATAATGATCTCCTGGTTCTGCTCGTTTCACTCAGCATCAGTTCATGCAAGTCTCTCCAGGCCTCTCTGAAATCGTCCTGCTGGTCGTTTCTTACAGAACAATAATATTCCATAATATTCATATACCATAATTTATTCAGCCATTCTCCAATTGAAGGGCATCCATTCAGTTTCCAGTTTCTAGCCACTACAAAAAGGGCGGCCACAAACATTCTTGCACATGTGGGGCCCTTTCCTTCCTTTATGATTTCTTTGGGATATAAGCCCAATAGAAATGCTGCTGGGTCAAAGGGTATGCACAGTTTGATAACTTTTTGAGCATAGCTCCAAATTGTTCTCCAGAATGGCTGTATCCGTTCACAGCTCCACCAACAATGCATCAGTGTCCCAGCCCTCCCACATCCCCTCCAACATTCATCATTAACTTTTTCTGTCAAAAAATAACAAGTTTTAATAAAGAAAAGAAAGACAACGAAAAGAAAAAAAATTATGTAATGATCAATTCTAATGGACTTGACTGTTTTCAACAATATGATGACTGCAGGCAATTCCAATAGACTTGGAATGGAAACTACCAACTGCATCCAGAGAGAGAACTAAGGAGACTGAATGTGGATCAGTCATAGTCTTTTCACCTTTTTGTTTTGTTTTGTTTGTTTCTCCTGGTTTTTCCCTTTTTAGTTTGACTTTTCTTGCACAACATGCCAACAAGAATTATGTTTAAAAGAATTGCACATATTTAACCTATATCAGATGACTCGCTGTCTTGGGGAGGGGGGAGGTAAAGAAGGAAGGGAAGGAGAACAATTTATTGTTCATGGCCTCCTTTGTTCCTGGTCTCCTTTTTTTGGTTTGTGGCCTCCTTTGTTTGTTCCTGGTTTCCTTTTTTTGGTTTGTGGCCTCCTTTGTTGTTCATGGCCTCCTTTGTTTGTTCCTGGTCTCCTTTTTTTGGTTTGTGGCCTCCTTTGTTTGTTCCTGGTCTTCTTTTTTTGGTTTGTGGCCTCCTTTGTTGTTCAGGACCTCCTTTTTTAGTTTGTGGCCTCCTTTGCTCTGCTCCCAGTGGGGTCCGCCCAAATCCTCCTGGGCCCAAACTTGGTTACAAAGTGAATCCAATGTAACCGAAAGCTTTGTAAGGGTCATTGTTGAAGAATTACCCATACATATGTTTTGCAATTAAAAAGCTTTAATTAAAAAAAAAAAAAAAAAGTGGATCCAAGCCCTGCCCCTGGTTACTTTGTGTCTAGAGACAATGGGCTTTGCCGAGCTTGCAACAATGTTACCAGTTGTTTCCCCTGACTTTCCCCAAAGATTTCCCCGGGCTTCCTGAGCCAGTGGCCATCTTGCCTACAAAGGATCCTCCAAAGCGCGGTGGCCCAGGCCCTCAGCAGCCCCCGAAGCCCCCTGGGCAGATGGTCTGAGGGCTGGCTCTCCTCCATCCCAAGGGTGACTGTCTTGTGGGAGAGTCCCTCCTGATCAAAGGGTCATGGAAGAAGGCTATCACCCATGACCTTTGAGGGAGGGGGTGATGGATGGCAGAGCCGGTTGGAGGAAGGCTTTCCCGGGGCACTTTGTTCTGCTGAATCATAATCAGCAGCCAAGGATGGGCTGGGAGGAAGCTGCCTGGACACTTCCCAGCAGATGCAGTGGTAGAGACGGGCTCGGGGCAGGAATAATGCTTAGAGAGCTGCCCAGGGCCTCCTGATGCCCCCATCAAGGACGCCCTCCATGCATGGCTGCAGGAGGCTCATGGGAGTTTGACATGGATGGGAAAGGAGGCGGGGAGACGCCACAGCTCTTCTCTCTGTTTCTCTCTGTCTCTATCTCCTCTCTCTCCTTTCTCTCCTCTCTTTCTGTCTCTGTCTCTGTCTCTCTGTCTCTCCCCTCTCTCTCCCTCTCCCTCCCTGGGTGTCTCTATCCCTCTTCTCTCTCTCCTACTTTCTCTATCTCTCTCTTCCTGTCTCTCTGGCTCTATGTCTCTGTCTCTCTCCCTCTCTCTCCCTGCCCATGTCTCCCTTTTCCTTTTCTCTTTCTCCCACTTTCTCTATCTCTTGTCTCTCCCTCTCTGCCCCACTTTCTCTGTCTCTCCCTCTCTTTCCCCCTCCCTCTCTGTGTCTCTGTCTCCCTTTTCCTTTCCTCTCTCTCCCACTTTCTCTGTCTCTTCTTGTGTCTGTGTCTGTGTCTCTCTCCCTTTCCCCCTCATCCTCCCCGCTCTATGTTTGTCCCTCTCCCCCCTCTCCACCCAGAGTCTTGCAGCCTCTGCCTCTCTTCCTATGGTAGAGTCCCATTTAGCCTCCTCATGGCCTCGGTGCCTCCTCAGTCCTGGCTCAGCAGCCTGGAGGCTTCTCTGCACCTTGTGGACAGCGTACCATCCCAGAATTCCCTGGGTGCCCTGAATCCAGGGGAGGGCCCCTCTGGAACCCCGCGCTCCTAGAAGCAGGTTCCCTAAAGGTCCGTACCCACGAGGGTTGGTGGCAGACAGAGCCCACGGATCTCATTCATGGAGAATGGGCCCTTCCTGGGCAGAGTCCTCACCTCTCCACCATGCCAGCCAATGCTAAAAGGCCACACGGTGAAGAGAGCTTTCATCAGGAAGACCCAAGTTTGGAGCAGCCTCAGAACCTTACTAGCTGTGTGACCCTACCCAAGTCACTTGACTTCTACCTGACTCAGTAAAATGGAGATAAAGGGTCAAACTAAAATGGGGCTCAAACTAGAAAATGTTTGGAGAGAAGCACTTGGCCCAGTGCATGCCCTTCCAGCTGGTGTTTAATTACCTCCCCCAGGGACTCGCTTTCTCAGAGTAATGAGCCAGGTGGGAAGGACCGGAACTTTCAGGTCCAAGGGGGAGAGAGGCACCTCCTTTGGGATGGGGGCCCAAGCCCAGCACTTTCCGAAAGCTAAAGGGCCCCACGAAGCTGGGCAGGGGGTGGGGGAGGGGAGGAGGAGGAGCAGCCCACACTGGTGTTCTGTGCTTCCCTGGAGCTTCTGCTGCACCCCATAACTGGCTGGACCTTCTGGATTGGATGCTCCAATCATGTCACAAGGAGGTGGGAGGCCTCCACCCCTTGGGGGATGTGGGTGGCAGCATGGTTCCCTTAAGAAGCTTCCTTGCACCCTGTTCCCTGTGATTTTTTTTTCTTTTTCTTTTTTATAAAGCTTTTTATTTTCAAAACTTAGGCATGGATAATTGTTCTTTTTCTTTAGTTTTTATTTTATTTTATTAAAGTGTTGTATTTATAACACATATGCATGGGTAATTTTTCAACCCTGACTCTTGCAAAACTTTCTGTTCCAGATTTTCCCCTCCTTCCCCCCATCTGCACCCCTGGATAGCAGGAAGTCCAATACATGTTAACCATGTTAAAATAATGACAAAACAGATAATTGACCCTTGCATAACCTTGGGTTCCAGATTTTCTCCTTCCCGATCCCCTCCCCTAGATGGCAAGCAATCCAATATGTGTTAAACATGTTAAAATATATGTTAAATCCAATATGTATGAACATATTTATACAATTCTCTTGTTGCACAGAAGAAATCAGATTTTAAAAAAGTAAATGAGGAAGAAAACAAGATGTAAGCAAACCTTAATCAAGACTATGAGAATGTTATGTTGTGGTCCACACTCAGATCCCACAGCCTCTCTCTGGGTGTAGATGGCTTTCTTCACTGAACAAGTGGAACTGGTTTGAGACATTTCATTGTTGAAGGGAGCCACGTCCATCAGAATTGATCATCATGTAATATTGTTGTTGCCGTGTACAATGATCTCCTGGTTCTGCTCATTTCTTTTTTTTCTTTTTTTCTTTTTCTTTATTTTTAAATTTTTTTAAAATTTTATTTGCATAACATATGTGTGGGTAATTCTTCAACACTGACCCTTACAAAGCTTTCTGTTACAAATTTTTCCCCCCAGTCCCCACCCCTCCCCTAGATGGCAGGACATCTACTACATGTTAATTATGTTAAAATACGTGACAAATTGAATATATGTATACATATTTCCACACTTATTGTTGTGCAAGAAAAATCGTATCTACACGGAAGACATATCAGATAAAGGAAACCCAATGCAAGCAAACATCAATCAAGAGTATGAGAATGTTATGTTGTGGTCCACATTTCATTTCCCTCTCTCTGGGTGTATATGGCTTTCTTCATCACTGAACAATTGGAAGTGGTTTGAATCATCTCATTGTTGCAGAGAGCCATGTTCATCAGAATTGATCATCGTGTAATACTGTTGTTGCTGTGTATGATGATCTCCTGGTTCTGCTCATTTCCCTCAGCATCAGTTCATGCAAGTCTCTCCAGGCCTCTCTGAAATCATCCTGCTGGTCGTTTCTTACAGAGCAATAATATTCCATAACATTCATATACCATAATTTGTTCAGCCATTCTCCAATTGATGGGCATCCTTTCAATGTCCAGTTTCTTGCCACTACAAAAAGGGCTGCCACAAACATTCTTGCACATGTGGGGCCCTTTCCTTCCTCTAAGATCTCTTTGGGATATAGGCCCAGTAGAAACACTGCTGGGTCAAAGGGTATGTACAGTTTGATCACTTTTTGAGCATAGTTCCAGATAGCTCTCCAGAATGGTTGGATCCATTCACAGTCCCACCAACAATGTATCAGTGTCCCAATTTTCCCACATCCCCTCCAACATTCGTCATTATCTTTTCCTGTCATCTTAGCCAATCTGACAGGTGTGTTGTGGTATCTCAGAGTTATCTTAATTTGCATTTCTCTGATCAATAGTGATTTGGAGCACCTTCTCATGTGACTAGAAATAGTTTCAATTTCTTCATCTGAAAATTGTTTGTTCGTATCTTTTGACCATTTATCAAGTGGAGACTGGCTTGAATTCTTCTATATTTGAGTCAATTCTCGATATATTTTAGAAATGAGGCCTTTATCAGAACCTTTGGATGTAAAAATATTTTCCCAGTTTACTGCTACCTTTCTAATCTTGTCTGCATTCATTTTGTTTGTACAAAAACTTTTTAACTTGATATAGTCGAACTTATCTATTTTGTGATTAATGATGACCTCTAGTTCTTCTTTGGTCACAAATTCCTTCCCCCTCCACAGGTCTGAGAGGTAAACCATCCTACATTGTTCTCATTTGTTTATAATATCATTCTTTATGCCTAGATCATGAATCCATTTCGACCTTATCTTGGTTTATGGTGTTAGGTGTGGGTCAATGCCCAGTTTCTCCCACACCAGTTTCCAATTTTCCTGCAGTTTTTGTCCAATAATGAGTTCTTAGCCCAAAAGCTGTTCCCCTGTGATTTTTGCCTGGAGCATTTGGTACAGCCCCCCACGGCGTGGCGGCTCCGAGCGCCATCTGGTGGTCAGCCCGGGAGCAGCAGTATCTGGACGACGCCGTGGGGTCCCTTCAGAGTCGGGGATTATGGAAGGAGACCGCAGCGGTCTCAGACCAGAGGAGGATGGTCTCGGCAGCTCTGGGAGGCCGAGGCAGTCAGGGAGCCCCCCACTACGGCCCGGGGGGAGGGGGCGGACAGGGCAGCCGTCTACCCAGAGAGGGGTGCACAGGTACTGCCTCTGGATAGCCAAAGGTGGAAGCCACTGGAGATCCTGGCCAGGGACCCCAGAGTGAGAGTGAGGAGGGGAGGAGAGGCCGGAGGAGGCCGGAGACTCGGGAGCTGAGGCTGAGGGGCTGAGCGGCCGGGGGGCGCGGTGCCCGGCAACGGCGAGATTGTGCGGCGACGGCCGCTGACGGAGGGGCTCTCGTCCACAGCGAGGTGACTGCGCCGGGGGGAGCACCTGCGCCCAGAGAGAGGCTGCGGGAGCTGAGGGTGGCACCCCAGCTTCTGGGCCCGGCCCGGGCCCTGCTCACCCGCCACTGGGCCTTCCCGTGTGTGCCCCCGGTTCCCCAGGACTGAGCGCTCCCTGCTTGCCTTTGTGCCCGGCCCGGAGCGCTTGTTGATGGAAGGGAAGGACGAGGGGCAAGGAGACCCCATGGGACCTGGGCCGTGCTAGGCCGGGGTCAGGGACCCCCCCAAAGGCAGCCCGCACGGTGCGGAAAGTAGGTCCAGCAGAGAGCGCGAGAGCCGGCGCCTCAGTCTCTCAGTCTGTAGAACGGGGTAACGGCGGCCCCTCCCTCCCAGGGTGTTCCCGTCAGCTTTAGATCCCTTCTACTTGTCAGGAGCAGACGCTGAAGGTGGGAGTGGCCCGGGCCAGGGGCACCGAAGGCCGACTCAGCCAGCTGCCGACAAGCCCGGCTGGACAGGCGCCCCCAAAGAGATCCCCCCCCCAGGACTCGGGGCTGAATCGGAGATGGCTTTTAATAGCAATAAAGGTGAAATTGGGCAAATCCAGGTAAGGAGGGGGGGGGCGGCTAGGGTGGGAGGGCAGTTTGTCCGAAAGAGATCCGGGGGTCTGAACAGGCCACAAGTCGGGGAGAGCCGGTGGGGGGAGCTCAGAAAGTCTGGGAGTCACCTCAAAGGAGGCCCGGCTCCCAGGGGCAGGCGGTGATCCCCCCCGTGTCTGCTTTTGGGGCCACGGGGTTCAGGTCTGGGGTGAGATGGGGGATGGTCAGCAGGGGGAAGGGTCTTCAAGTCTGGCTGCGGGCCTCAGCTGGAGCCCAGGTGAGACGACACCCCCTGCACCAGGCCCTCCAGGAAGGGCTGGGGGATGCAGCCCCCCCCCCCGTATCAGGCCCTCTGGCCAAGGCGGGGGGATGTCTCCTCTGGGATCGGGGTGCACACATGGCTGCAGAGGCCCCTCGGGCCCAGAAAACAAGGAGCTGTTTTCCAAGCCCCCGTTCCAGGGGCTAACGCCCAGGGCTGAGTTTGAACAAGCAAGAACAAGATGGTGCCTCATGGGGGGTGGGTCCTGACGCCGACCATGCTGGAGTTCAGAGCAGCGGGCGCTCCGGCCCACGTCCGGGGCCAACCAAACGAGGGGCCACCTTGCTGGGGGACCCGCTCCAGCCCAGGCCAGCTCCCCAAAGTGACGTCCCCGGTGCTGATGGCGCAGGAGGTGACGGCCCCGGGGGTCACAGTCCAGGATGGTCCAGTAGGGTCTGGGAGGGCCGGCCTTGGGGGCTGGCAGCTTCCGGGAGGGTGTGGAGCTGGGGGGTTCCCTCGGGGTGCAGTCCCTGGGGGGCGGGGGAGGTGAGGAGGAGGAGAGTGTCGCGGGTGGATTTGATGGCCGCGCCTCACGACTGCGCCCATCGCACAGATGAGGGAGCCGCCGGCGGGCGAGGCAGAAGGGGGCACGCGTCCCGAGGGCAGACGAGACTCCGGAGATGCTCCGTCTGCTGCCGGGCCGCGTCCCGGGGCTCCCAACGATCTCTCCTAGCAGCACCCGGGACTGCTGGCGCTGGCGCCTTCCCGGCACGCAGCAGAGCTCTCCTCCGTTCCTGTAAAAGGAAACAGAGAAAGTGTTCTTCCATTGGCAGGGAGCCCAGCTGCCTGGGGCCCCGGGGGGGGGGGCTTTCCTTTGTCTGTTTGTCCGTCCATTCGTTCAATCCGTATTCCTTCATGCATCTGCTTCCTCATTTGTTTGTTCCTCCATTAATTCACTTGTTCGTTCAATCATTTGTTCATCCATTTGTCCATTTGATCATTCAGCTATTGATGAGTTCATTCATTCATTCCTTTGTCCATTTACCTATTCATTCATTCATTGGTTTGTCATCTAGTCAATCATTCATTCATTCACTCATTTGTCCATTTGATCATTCA
>JAJPUD010026172.1:0-16791 GCA_023553655.1 Myrmecobius fasciatus
GTAACGGAAAGCTATGTAAGGGTTATTGTTGAAGAATTACCCACACATATGTTATGCAAATAAAATAAAATTTAAAAAAAAAAAAGGAAACACCTACTCAGACATTGCATGATCCCATGTCACATATGATATAAGAGGCATCTGGGAGGTTAACAGTGCCATCTTTACTCACTTTCAGAATATTTTGATATAACTTACATATACCCAGTAGATTGGATTTCTGTATCATTTGCTTAAATTTCAACTAACCTTAATTCAAAATGAACAAGTGTCTTTAAACAATAGTCCCAATGTATGATTAAGAAAATTACAATACTGAAATTTCTACTGTTAATACAAGTTACTGATCAGCCACTTTAAAAGGTTAAAAAAAATCTAATATGACCTGATATAAATTCATTACAATTACCAAGATTATTTGAAATGTTCTTCTAGTGGCTCATCTTTGAATATATGTGTTCATTTTGTGAACAATTTTATTGTTTCATTAATATCCCAAATTTCTGTGCTCCTCTCTGTACTGACCCTCTTCATTTTCTTCTCTTCCTTAATCTAATAGAGCTACAGAATCAAAATTGCTCCCTAAACCAGATTAGCAATCTATAAAGGATTTGTCCCATGTGACTTCAAGTTTATTAAAGAAAAATTCTTTGGCTCTTCTATATCAGAAAATAAGTACTTACATTTTACTTCTGGCTTCTGGGAAAGCTGTAAGAAAAGAGGAAAGGATAGGAGCAGAAGAAAGAACTGAAAATCATATTTTTCCTTTTAAACAATTAGAAACTTAACTAATACCAAATAAGTTGAGTATTCCATATACAAAGTAATAAAAGAAAAAGATGATTCTACATAGAGTTGTGAATCTCTGTTATAAACTGGTAGTTTTTCTTAATTAACATAATTTTCAAAGTTATCCTATTTCCTATCAGCATTCGTTCAGTTCTTTTCAATGTTCTTTTAAAATGTTTTAAAAACCTTTTTTGGTACATTTGCTTTCTGTCACTTTCTCCACAATTTGATAACACCATTGTTATTTTTTTCTCTGCTCTACACACTCACTCACACATACACACACACTCACTCACACACACACACACACACACTTAAGAAAAACATTTGGGAAAATATCTATTTAAGTTTATAAATTAGATTCATTACATGTCTTTCAGAAAATAGGTATCATACTTCAGCATTTCATTGCCAGTCCTTTGGAATCAGAATTATTTATTTTATTGACTGGAATTCTTAAATTGCTCAAAATTATTTTTCTTTACAATGTCATTATTATATTGCATATTTTCCTAATTCTGTTCACTTCATTATGCAAAAATTTGCCCTATTCCTATAGATTTTTCTAAGATTACCTTTTCATCATTATTTCATAATGATGCTTATTTTCAAATACAATAATGTGGGGGGGGGCAGCTAGGTGGAGCAGTGGATGGAGCACCAGCCCTGAAGTCAGAAGGACCTGAGTTCAAATCTGATCTCAGACACTTAACACTTCCTAGCTGTGCAAGAGCCAGGGCAATTCACTTAACCCCAATTTGTCTCAGAAAAAAAAAAAAAAAAATGTGATCAGTGATTTTCTTTTTAAAAGTCATCCTCTTAGTTTCTAGTTACTTGCTATTACAACAATAACAAAAAGGTATCATATATTTTGTTTGTATGTATTTATGTATTCTTTTCTCCTTTTTTTCTACTAGTGTTTTTTTCTGGGTTAAAGCATTTATATAATTTTAAATATAGGTCCATTACACTTCCAAAATTATTTGACTATTTCCTAGTTTCAGCTACAGTATATTTAAACTGCCCATTTTCCTGAAAATTTCCAATAATTGTAATTTTATTGTTATTTCTCCCAATCTGAAGGATGATAGAGAATTCCAGTTATTTTCATTTGAATTTCTCATTTTAATTGATTTTGAGAATTTTTTTTCAAAAAAAAAATATGGTGGTTATGATAGATTGAATTTTTTACTTTGACAAGGAAGAACTATATCTGAATAAGTTCCATAAGCACATATATATTTATACACATTACATCTATTTAGATACATCTATCTAAATATGTATATTCTAAAATGGATTCATGTATATATGCAAGCATCTACATAAATATATTTATATAACTTATGAAAGAGTAGTTAAAAATTTACTGCAGTGCATTTTCTCTCTAGTTAACTTTTTGTAAAGGAGAAATAAATCTTCTGGGTGATTTGTATTGAAGTAGATCAAAGTGTTAAATTTTGAAGGAGGACTTTTTGACTTTTGGGTGAAATTGAGGAAAATTTGAAGAAAAATTACTCAGATTCTACTTCAAAGATTGAAAGAATAACATGATATCAGGCAATAAAGGGGGAAAGTATCATTAAAATGGCTGGAAAAGAATAGGAAGTGAAAAGACACAATCAACAAGTTTTTAAAAAATTAATGATGAATACAAAGCAAGGAAAGAAAAAAAAACAAATGGAAGAAATAGAGGCTAAATGAAACTGATGAGATTGCTGCATGGGGAATATTGGTGAAAAAATGGTTTTATAATGTTGAAACTGAGATAAATATGACTGTGCAGTTATTTTTGAAACTAAAGAAAAGAAGTGGGTTTAGGTAGTTAGAGTATTGAGGTGATAATTAGTTACAAAACTTTTAACCAAATGCTTAAGACTGAAGTACAAACACCTCAAATATTACTTTTTTCCCCTTAAAACTGATCATTTCAATTACTATACTCAAGAGAGGAAAAATTTTAGTAACTTGAAATACCAGTTCAGTGTTTGCAATTTTTCTTAGCCCCATGACGGTTATATGTGTTGCAAGCATGGATTAATCTCCTTCTTGGAGGAGAAGATAAAGAAACCAGGAGATCACTTTTCCATATTATAGAATACTAGAAAGAATGAAATGTTCCTAAAGGAAAATGAACTACCTTTTCAAAAGTAAGAAAAAGAATCTGACTTAGAAGAGGGTAGACTTGGTCTTTATCATAGTATTAGAAATTAAGTGTATTTAGACAGGAGTGGAAAAAATAAAGCAATAATTGTGCAATTTGAGCTTTTAAATAGAGTAGAAGCTCTTTCAGAACAGGGGAAAGTCAGATTCTCAAAGTAGACATCAAGGAATGACATAGTAAAGGTGCAGATGCTATTCAGTGAGAGATCACATAATGAAGGTAACAAAAGAGTAGTACTAATTGGTTTGTCTACCTGTTTGTTTGTTTGTTTGTTTTTTTGTTAGAAGTTACTTTTTACTGAGTTTTATGAATATGGGAGTTTTTGAATGAAAACAAAATAATTTATCTAACTTTCAGCTGTGCAAAGTGATAAGGTTTACATAATTGAAAGTTTGCATTGAAATTTAATTCTTGTTTATAAATTGTTTCATTATGAGTTAGTGTGTATTAGAAACAATTATATACTTACAATTTTAATTCTTAAAAGCCCTTTGAAATGCATTATTGGATTTTTATTATTAAAAACCTACTTAAAATAGAGTTTTTCTAAGAAAAAATCATCCACTGGAAAGGAATGGACAAGGATAATGACTTTCCCAGAAATGGTTAGTTCTAACCATTTAGCTTTTTAATATTTAGCTTTTTAAAAGTTCTTTCAGAAATAATTTGACTTGGATTATATCTAAATAAGTAATAATCAGCTATGTCATGATGGCAGTGTTGTTTGATATGTAATGTATAACCTTGGTAAGCTATCTGTCAAATTTGAGATATTCCTATAAATAAAAGTGTGATAGTGAAATAAATTGACTTTCTAAGTACTATGATCAAACCCAGACTATATATATTAATTAACATGGCTAGTTTAAATTTCATCAAGTCATAGATCTTTAGTTTGTAGAGATATTAAAGAAATCTGATTCTCTTCCTTTATAATGTATATATAATTATGGTATATTTTATGCCATAATATGTTGTACTATAGTATATTAATATATATGTAAATATTATAATTAAATATATGCACAAATATCCTATAAATTATGTCATAAATATATAACATGAAAACATATATTAATATGCTATAACAATCTATGATGGTTTCTATATTTTATAGAATATAAATAGGCTTTATACATATATCTATTTTATAATATATATGTATGTATATATATATTTATATAATATCAATCAGAGCAAAGAGCCCTTCTTTATTAAACATGCAAACTCTTAGGTCATAAGTTTCCAGAAGAAGAGGAAGTATATACATTGCTATGTTCATGTCTATATTCACCAATGTGTTATCTATTAATCAGTTACTAATCTTTTATTATTGCCTGTAGTGTTCAGGAAGCCTCGTACCTCTGATATGAGGGTTTGTCTAACTTTTTTCAGGGCTGCTCATAGAACTTTAGTGTTTCACTGATTCACCCAACTCCAGCCTATGAAACTAAGAAGCTGTAGCATGTGCAGAGGTCATACCAGACTAAACTAGGTTGAAGGTAAACCTGTTGGTGAGGTAGGGGTATGTCTACCCCAAATATGTTTAAGATTTTTCTAGAAAGAACAGAATTTGTTCCAGTAGACATGATGTCAGCTGAAACAGTACCTGTAGAGTACTTTAAGGTTGGTCAGACACTGGAAACACCAAGATCATTCACCAAATCCTAGATCATTACCAATCATCCCAACTTTTGTCCTGCCACTGGATTATGATGACTCAAAAAGAGAAAATGAGGCTTACAACTTTGTGCACTTCTACCTCAATTAAGGACAATGTAATAGTTAAATAAAAAGGAAGGAATTGTGCAATGAATGGAAATATATCTAATCACAGATTTACATTTAATTCTGCATTAAGCAAATGTATGAGTACTTTATTTTAATACAGAGGAAGCAAAAGAATAAATTATAAGTATTTTTGAATATGCCCAACCATGTTCTTAATGTTAGTTCTAATTTCTGGAGGGGGGAAAGAAGACTATTTTAGATCTAGAGAGACATTTCTTTTAACATAGGTTAACTTAATGATAAGAATATTAGGTATAATTTCTCACACAGATACATACTCACAGAGACACTATTTTTTTCCTGAGCCACTAAGAGACTGCAAGTATTGTCAACGACAAAATTTATCACTTTGCCACACAGCTCAACTGCCCTTTCCTAGTCATGACTCTTGTCTTTTCTCCAACTGTTTTTAGAAGAAGGAAATTAGAAAGAAGTCCCAAATTAAATAATACTTAATTTAAAAATATTTATTTTTTAAAACTAATACAAAAAGTAGAAAAAACAGAAAAAGGAAAAACAAAGTAAAAAGAAAAACAGAAAAAGAAAAAAAAAGAAAATGTATGTGCTCAATAGAACATGAGGAAACATTCTAAATATGTAACAATAAGTTTCCATATAAAGAAAACATATATAATAAAAGAAATTATATTCATGATTATTCATCTTTGCTTCCTTGTAAATAATATTTAATTTTAACAGAAAAAATATATAATCACAAAGGGAATATAAAAGAACAAAACAATATTCCCACTCTCATTCAGTAAAAAAAAAATAAAAGCTAAACTAAATGAATTTTCTTTTTTGGTTATTTTTAAAGTTCTGTACTATGTTCTTCCCTCCCTTCTTTCCGTTTCCCATACTAGAGAAGGCTACCATTTGACACTTAAAATAATGTAACTTTCTCTCTCTCTTTGTCTGTCTGTCTGTCTCTCTCTTTCTCTTTCTCTCTCTCTCTCTCTCTATGTGTGTGTGTGTGTGTGTGTGTGTGTGTGCATGTATATATATACATATATATATATATATATTTCAAATAAATTTGAGATTTATTATAATAAATTATTTAGAATGCTGGTGGTTTATTTATTTATTTATTTTGCGATAGGAGTTGATGATAGGCTTATTGAAAAATGTGTTATTGAATTAATTTGTTTCTAATTTTTGTTTATTCTGTTCACTGGTCTACATTTTCATTTTTTAAAATCAATCCTAAATTGTTTTAATGAATTTTCCTCCCAAGAGCATATAAACTTTTTCAGGACAGGAACTATTCCTTTTTTTGGTGGGGAAGTGGGAGAGGAGGGGTTTAATATGCCTAGTACCTAGCACCATATTTAGCACATGACAGTTTTCTTGTGTCATTAAGGTGACTCAGTGGATAAAGCAATGGAATTGGAACAAAAAAGACACGAATTCAAATGTGGTCTAAATCATTTACTAGCTGTATGAACCTGGACAAGTCACTTAACCTTAGTTTACTTCAAGCCATTGGAGAAAGAAATGACAAACTACTCTACCATCTTTGTCAAGAAAACCCTATGGACATTGGTATTGGTATGTTTTGGCCTACAAGGTCATACAAAGTCAGACATGACTGAACAAAAATCTCTCTCTTATTGTTTGTAACTATAGCATTAACTTATAACTAGAACATAGTTTCTCATTATTGTGTGAAAACTTTGAAGACAGTTGCATAAAGATAGCCTTTTAAAAGCAAGTCAATAATTTGATGCCAAGATAAATTTTAATAATATTTTAAAACCTTGCCAAGTAAGCTTTTGTGTCTGTGTGTGTGTATGTGCTTAAGTAATATAAAGAATTTGAATTTAAGGAAAACATCACCTCATAAGCCAGTAAGAATCCATTAGACATATTTTATGAAATTCAATGCTTTTGTTGACTTCTTGTCAAACTTTAAAATGGGGGAGATCTTTCTAATAATTTTTAGTGGGACATTTTAGGTAGCATAGATGATAAAAAAGCAAAAAGCACAGAGAAATTTGTAAAGCTAGTGTTGTAATCTTATAAATCTTTATTCAGTAAAGATTCCATGAATTGAGATTTTTCTTTCTTCTTTTATAAATATTCTATGTAAGCCATATATTCTTTAAAAGTATTTGTATAAGATAGGTATGCTTGTGTTTATGATCACAAAAAGTTTTATAGGATCAAAGATATAAACCTTAAAGGAACTTCAGAGGACATTTAGTCTGATTCTAAGATTTTATGGATAAGGAAACTGAAGAGTAAGCAGTTGAAATAGTTATTCAATGTTACAAATTATTAAATTACATCTCAGGGATCATTTGAAAACTGTTATTCAGATCCCAGAACCAATGATTTTTTGCATAATATGCTTTTGCCTCAAAGTCTTCAGAATACACAAGAGTACCTATACAGAGCTATTTTATATCAAACTGCATTTTATTGGGATTAGGCATGAATCAAAATTCCTTCCTTCCAATAATTCATTAAATATTGAGTTACCTAAAAAATAACATCTCATGCACAGAAGGTAGGGGTGTGTGTGTGTGTGTGTGTGTGTGTGCGTGTGTGTGTAAAGCCAATATTTCTCTTGAGCCGACATAAAAGAAAATTGGTTCAAAATATAGTGACCATGTGATAGATAGAACATAGCTTGAACCCTTAATAGCTATCATTCTTAAAGCCAATATTTTAGAAAACTTTAAAAGCACTGATCAAGTTTTAAAAAAAAATACTTCCCCAAAAAACAAACATCTGTAGACTCCAAACCTCAGAGCTTTGTGAACTCTGTTCCATTAGTGGGGAAGCTGAAAGAAGGACTTTAATCTCTCAGGGTCACAAATGTGTACTCAAATAAAGGTGTCACTTTCTTTCAGCAAATTAAAGATTTTTCTTTTGTCCAGCTCTACAGTTAAATCCATTTTCATCCTTCTGAGGTGAAATACGGCAAACTTACAGCCCAAGTTCACACCATTTTTTTTCTACTGTTACTCAATCATGAACTGTGAATTTCTTCTTCACCATGTCTTGAAGGGGAAAAAAATACTTTAGTGAATCATTTCAGGTGGGACAGTAATTTTCTATAATATGAAAAAGTTGAGGGCTTGGAAAAATCCCAGATTTTATCTGTGAGCAAAATATCTTAACTCTTCAAAGGAGACCAGTGAAGACACTTTTCTTTCATCTTGTTTTTCAAACTCTCAATTTCTGTTGGAGATATTTCGATCCAAATTTTCTTTTCCTCTCTGAAACCACCAAAGGCTGTGTTTTAAACAATCCTAAGAATTAACAAGAATATGATATTTAATACCATTAGTAGACTTTGCTTTAATTCTAGTGATACAGAAAAGCAAAATGAAATTGTTTCACTGCTTTGCAAAGAGGTGCCAAGGAAAACTTGGGAACAGAAAATGGATTTTTGCAAATCTTTCTTTTGTAGAACTTTATATTTGGAATATGGACATGTTAAAAATACTTACTGAGTTACATGTATAAAAACATGAATTTGTTCAAAGTCCAATAAATCAAATATATTTTTCCATAAAGTACCAGGGAGAAATGGACTCTTGAAAAAGGTTTTTGCCTATGGAAAAGTTGACATAGTCTATTTTATATTAGACAGGAAAACAAATTTTAAAATATCTTTATTTGTAGTTAAAACACTCTAACATTTTACTCTGTGCTGACATTCTGTTTTTCACATCAAATACCTGCCAAGTTGCATATTAAGTATTGATTGCATAGTGATGGGATATGCAACACAACTTTCTTTTTTATTTAAAAATATAGTCTTTCTACTAGAAACCTTTTTCTCCCCATGTACTGGCAGCCAGTATAAATACATAACGATTGCTTATTATTTAGTGTAAGTGTGAAAGCTCTATATGTTAATCAAATATATTAACTGACCAATCATCTCAGTTGTTATGAGTATGCATCTGTACCACTGATGCAAATTTCCCACATGGAAGAGAATGAATAGCCTACTTCCAGGAGCATCATGTTGACATGTAATGGACATACCCAGGGAAACTATGGCATGTGCATTCTGTAAGTAATTCAATTCAGCTAACCAAGTAGCAATTGGTTGTATATGCTTAATAACAGGTTGGGCGTGGGGTCTAGATAATCTACAAAACAACAGATCAAAGCCAAATATGTAGCATTTGCTGATTTTCAAAGTAATTTATTTTATTTTTTTAACTTTTTAAAAATATCTCCACTGTTTAATACAGTGTCCCTTATGACTTTGTTTCTAGCAACCTTTGTAATATTCTTATGCTTAATCTATGTCCACACACTCTAAAATCTAAAGAAATCTGTGTTCTTGCTATTTCCCATGCATGAAATTCCATCTCATACATTCATGCTTTTGCATGGGTGGTCTGCCATTTGTAGAATGCTCTTCTTTATCACTGTGATCTCTTTGACTTCTGTTAAGACTCAGTTCAAGTTTTACTTTCCTTTGGGAACTTTTCATGGCCTCTGTCCCCTTTTCTCTTTTCACTCTTGCCAACACCACTGCTTTTGTCTCCACTCAATTCAATGTTTTTTTCTCCAAGATTATCTTCCATTTCCATAATATTTGTGTGTATGTATATAATACAAATCCATATGCATATTTGTAAAATATAATTTGTTAGAGGACAAACATAAATAATTATGTGTCATTTATACATATATATGAATATATAAAGATACTAATATGTCTATAAATAATATAACACACACATTGATGTCTGTATATCTTTATTGAGGTTAAAGGAGATCCCAAAAGGTTGTGGTTGCAGAACAATGCTGTGAGATGTCTTAAAAGAATTTTCAGGCTTGAGCCCATCTTCAAGTCAAGGGGCAAAGTTTATATATGTATAATTTTAATACCAATTGAAGTGGGCTAAATTCCCAAAGACTTTAGCAAAGAATGAAGAGTAAGAAGATAAATTTATAGACAAAGACAAAGAGATCTGATTCTTCATGTAACTGATACGCTAATTTTATAACTTAGAGGTAGAACTGAGGAGTGGTCTGATATGCACCAAAATATTGAATTTTTTGGTTTAGAGGTGGGGTTGATGAATAGTCTGGTATACAGCTATTAGAAACACACAACACTGAAAATCAGATAGCAAGGATAATTTATTCAAAAAATCTTAAGAAATCCTCTTAATGTTTCTGGCCAGAAGCAGGCTCCAGGAAGAGGGGATACAAAGCACAGTGTGAGAGAAGCTTCATACTTGTTAGCTGGGTGCTGCCTTTCTCTTCAGAGAGTAGACTGGTCTATTTCCTTCCAGGTTACAATCTTTCTGATATATCCACTATATGTTTCCACCGAATATGTATAAGCCTGTACCCCCTCCCTCATCATATATCCCATGTTCAAAAATGATGAAAAACTCCTCCTATGGAGTATATTGTTTAATATTCAATTAGCTTATTAAACAAGTACAATAGTGATTTGGTCAAGTCAGACCATTGACCCCAACTAGTGTGAGCTGGATGGCTCTTATTTTAAGCTTGTGATTTTCTCAAAACCACTAGGCTCCTTCTGATTGGCTGAATCCACCTATCCCAAGTTCAAAAATGATGAAAAGCTCCTCCTATGGAGTACATTGGTTAATATTCAATTAGCTTATTAAATAAGTAAAATAGTGATTTAGCCAAGTCAGATCATTGACCCCAAGTAGTGTGAGCTGGATGGCTCTTATTTTAAGCTTGTGATTTCCTGAAAACCACTAGGCTCCTTCTGATTGGCTGAATCCACCTATGAATTCCTAGCTCCTGAACAACTTGTTTTCTCAAGGCTTCTGAGAGATTGAACTTAATTGTTCTTCCTTAACCTCTCACATTCTGAAAACCTATTGTTCAGTGGTTCCATTATCCTACACTACTGGAAGCTTGCAACTCTGTGAAAACCCATTTTTTTTTATATTTCTCACACACTTCATTTTTGTATCAGAAACTTTGTTATCACTGACCAGCAGATTGTTATCTGACAGTCACCAGTGTTTGTAGGACTATATTATCCTATTCCTAAGGCCAGTAGACTTAAGCATCATTGATAGGCAGATTGTTAAAACAATACTACTCTAAGGTCAGGAGACCTCAGGATTACTGCTATATTTCCCCCAAAAGCTGCACGCCATCATCCTGGAGATGTTTCAAAATTTGGATCCATTTCCAAGTCGAGGAGCAAAGTTTGTTATAATTATTATAGATTAAGTTTCAAAAGAATTTAGCAAAGAACCAGGAGCAAGAAGACAAATTTATAGGAAAAAGATCAGGTGCTTCATGTTACTGATACACTAATTTTATAACTTAGAAGTAAAATTGAGAAGTAGTCTTAGAGGTGAAGTTGAAGAAAGGTTTGGTATGCACCTCATTATTTAATTCTATAGCTTAAAAGTAGAATTGAGGAGTGATCTAGTATGCAAATCATTATTGTCTTCAAAACTTTGCTATTACAGACCAACAAATTGTTATCTGACAGCCAGCACTTCCAAGGCCAGGAAGCCTTAGGGTTACTGCCACATCTTCCCTAGAAGTAGTACTCCATTATCTATGTGTGTGTGTATGTGTATACATATATGTACCTATTTTGCATGTACATTTGAGACCCTCCCGACAAATACTACTCCTATTCTTTTTCCTCTGTTTCTTATCTCTTTGTAAATTTAACCTGTGTCCTTCTTCACCTTTCCAAAATCTTCTAAATATCCTTCCTTCAAAATTCCATCTTCTTCTTAGCTCAAATCCTGCTATTTTCTCATTCTTTATAACTTTTTACTAACATCGCAGGCAGTAATGATTCTTTCTCCCTGAAATCTTTCATAGAATCAAAATTATGCTCTTGGATATTTGATCATCTTGCATTGCAATGCTCATGATATGCAAAAATAAAGAAAAGTATTATGCAAATAATAACAATGTATGTTGTTTTATGATGTGAAAAGGAAAAGAAGTTCAACCAAGGAATTCGTGTAGGATTTTTTTTTTTTTTTTTTTTTTTTAGTGGTGAAGCAGTTAAAGTCAAGTGACTTACTTAGGGTTGCACAGTTAGTAACTGTTAAGTGGCTAAGATCACATTTGAACTCATGTCCTCCTGACTTTAGGACTGGTACATTCTTCACACACTATCTAGATATCCCAAGCTTTTAGGTCTTAACAAACAAGCAAGTGTGTTGTAGTAACTGGGTCTTGAGAGTTGATAATTAAATTTCCAATTTAATCAATTACACTTTGAAATTCAGCAAATACTATACACCTGGGCTTGATCAGTTGTTTTGTAGATCATCTAGACCCATTAAGATGATGATGAAAATGTTAATAAAGTAAATCAAGGTTAAAAGTATATTGTGTTGGGGGACAGCTAAGTGGCATAGTGAATAGAGCACCAGCCCTGAAGTCAGGAGGACCTGAGTTCAAATCTGGTCTCAGACACTTAACATTTCCTAGTTGTGTGACCCAGGGCACCAAAAAAAAAAAAAGTATATTGTGGGGCTCAGCTACTTGGGGCAGTCCACCAGCCCTGAAGTCAGATGGAACTGAGTTCAAATCTTGTCTCAGACACTTAACACTTCCAGGCTGTGTGACCCTAAGTGAGTCATTTAACACCAATTGCCTCAGGAAAAAAAAAGAAAAAAAAGTATATTTTGCATACTTTTTCTGAAAGTTATCTGTTACATTTACTTAGAAGCACTCCTTCATACAGAAAATGACTAGTTGCTGGTATTGGACTTATTTTTGAATCAGGTATAGATGTTTGAAGTCAGAACACTGATTTGTTAAAATGAAAAGCATAATTATCAAATATATGGGAAACTAAGATTAGAAGATAAAATATAAAATATTTCTTATGTGGTCTATAAACTAGTGATCTCTTGAAATGGGAAATATATAAATGAAAAATGTAACTTGATAGAGAGCATATAGTTTCAGGAAGATAAAAAAATTGTCACAATAAAATAACAAACAATTTAAATCCCTTATTTTTATATGAAGAAATTCAAAAGATGCTAAAGGGAAAAAAAGACAGAGAAGCTAGGCCAACTATGCACACTGAAAAAAATATATATGCAAGAAGCAAAGATATTTTGAAGGTGCTGTGGGGTACATTTTCAATATAACTGAAAGAGAGCAAAATACTGAATGATTTTCTTTGGGGAGGGTAGTGGAAAATACAAATGGTAGTACAAGAGGAAAAGGGAGAGGCTTGGAAGAACATGAATAACTATGAGCATACATTCTTTGCTTTCTCAGCTCTATAAAATCTCGATGAAAATCTACACATAAATTGAAGCTATTTTTGGCCTAGTGAACAATTTTCTAAATCTTTACAATTACATAATTGTTTGAAATGCCATTTGAGGAACAATATAGTTCAAATTCTACCTTAGACATTTATTAGTTATGTGACCATAAATGACTCATTTAACTGTTTGCCTCAATTTCCTCACATATAAAATAGAGATTATAATATCACTTGCTTATAGGTTTGTTGTGAAGATAAAATGAGATAGGGGCAGCTAGGTGGTACAGTAGATAGATTACCAGCCCTGAAGTCAGGAGGACCTGAGTTCAAATCCAGTCTCAGACACTCAACATTCCCTAGCTGTGTGACCCTGGGCAAGTAACTTAACCTCAATTGCCTAAGCAAAAAAAAAAAAAAAAAAAAAAAAGATAAAATGAGATATTTGTAAAATATTTTTAAATATTAAATGCTAGTAGAAATAGTAGGAGAAAGAGGAGTAATAAAATTACAAGGTTAGTGGAATCTAAGAAACTTTCTAGAGACAGCTAGATGGCATAGTGGATAGAGTACCAGTCTTGAACTCCTGAGTTCAAATCCAGCCTCAAACATTTAACATTTACTTAAATGTTAAAGTCACTTAACCCTAAATGCCTTGCCAAATATATATTACCAACTCTAAATTCACAATTCTTAGTTATGATCTCATGAAGAGAATCAGTGATCCATTATGTGGATCACTGATTATAAAAATTCATAATTTAGCAAAGTAAATTGCAGCTTTAAAGAATTAATTACTCTCCTCTAAGAGTTTCTCTCTCATACCTATTATCATATTGTAAGATTTCTTGGCCAACACAAAAAATGGAGACAATGTGGTTCAATGAATTCATGCTTCTCAATATGTTGAGAGGCTTGAAACAGGGACTTGACCAAAGCTACTGACCCCCACCACCAATTCTATTCAAAGAATAATATGAAGAAAAGAAAGAAAGAAACAAAGAAATCCCCTGAGAAACAAGAAGTTCTACGAGTGATCTTGTTTGTAGGTGACATTTTGCCTATTATCTTAGACTTCACATTGCTATTCAATTTTCTCATGAAGGATTTAGCCTTATGACTTCCTGACTCCAATTCCAGTATTCTGTTCACAATGTTACTTATTATTATTATGGTTATTCCTAATTATTCCAACTTGAAAAAGTCCCTGCCTAGACATTCCATGGTGAAACTACAACTGAAGCTTTGTGTCCATGAAAGACAGAAATCCTTCTGATAAGGAAAAATGGGTCAACTGGCCTCCAAAATGAGGAAAATGAGGAAACAGGGAAGGGAAATGACTTGGTAAAAGTCACATAAATAGTAAATGATGGAGGGTATTTAAATCTAACTTCACTAATTCTAAATATAGTGTTCTTTGAAACCATGTTATGCTGCCTCTATATGCTCTATGGGAAGCCTTATGAGTTGTAATATCAGTCAATATATTTTGGACAGAGATGGTTCAAAAATAGATTAAGAAGAACAAGCTACATAGTGTTTAGGAAATTTTGTGGTGTTTTAAATGATCCCAAGGGTCCCCGACACAAAATCCCCATTTTTATATATCACTATTCTCTCAGTAGGGATTCATAGCTATGAATCACTGAATATAATCTCTGAAGATCAAAAATTGTCACTGACCTAATGAACAATGGGAATGGAAACTATAAACACACCATGCCATATCACCAGTCATTTTATTTTTCTAATGAAAAGACCAGATTTGAACAAAAAATTTGACCTCCAAATAGAGAACTCAAGAAAAGCATAGAAAGGTAAAAAGGAAAACTCTTGAGAAATATATTTCTACTATAGGTATCCTTAAAGAATGGCAGTATAATTTGATTTTTCTTTGATAATAATAGAAAAGGTTTTCCTTCCGGGGGTGGAGCCATGGTGGCGGAGATCAGACAGGATTCTCTGTAACCTCCTCTAACCTCCCCTCAAACCAACAAAATATGAAGCCTCTAGACTGATTCTGAAGCAAAAAAATCCACAATATCCGGAGAACAACACGATTCTAGAAGAAGATACTCTGGAAGAACCTCAAAACAGGTCTGTTTTAATGGGGGAGGGGGTGGCCTACTGAACCCAGACTGCAGCACAGGGAGACCGGGGCAGGGAGCTGGAGCAGGGAGCTGGAACAGGAGTCAGAACAGGAGTGGGAGCGTTGTGCTTTTCACACACCTGGGAGTCTTCTTCGAGCCTCTTGGAAGAATTTGTCCTGATTGTGGGCAGGTGGTTTGGAGGGTCTGCCTTTTGAGGGGGATAGATTGTGAACCACTGAACCCCTGATGAGCATCGTAACTAGCTGCCATTACACAGCACCTTAATGCAATCAATCAAACAACAGGTCTGATAAGCACCAGAAATAATTCAATCAGCGGAACTGCCCAGCCCTGACATAATTCAATCAGCAGAACTGCCCAGTTCCTGAAATAACTCAATCAGCAGAACTGCCCCAGGGCAAATTAAAGCAGCTGTCCCACCTTTGCCCTAAACAGACCTCACACCTTTAAAAAAAAATGAATAAAAAACCAAAAAGAGCTCTCACCATAGACAACTTTTATGGAGAGAGGGAAGAACAGACCTCAAATCCTGAGGCCCCTAAAGGTAAAGCAACTCCAGAAAAAGCCCCAAAGAGAGACATAAATTGGTCTCCATGTCACAAGGCTTTCTTTGAAGATTGCATAAAAAATCTTAAAAGAGAGTTAGAAGAAACATGGGGAAACGAAATGAGATCACTGCAAAATAAAATAGAAAAAATGGAAAAAGAATGCAGTGAACAAAAAAATGTAATTGGTCAATTGCAAAAGGAACTAAAAACAGTAACTGAAGAAAATAAGACATTAAAAATTAGAATCGAACAATTGGAAATGAATGACTCATCAAGACTTCAAGATTCAGTTGAACAAAAACAAAAAAATGAAAAGATAGAGAAAAACATGAAATATCTCCTAGGAAAAACAACTGACCTGGAAAATAGATCTAGGAGAGACAATCTAAGGATTATAGGGCTTCCTGAAAGCCATGATGAAAAAAAGAACCTGGACACTATATTCCAGGAAATCATAAAAGAAAACTGCCCTGATATTTTACACCCAGAAGGCAAAATACTCCTTGAAACAATCCACCGATCACCTCCTGAAAGAAACCCAAAAATTAAGTCCCCCAGAAATATCGTGGCTAAATTCCAGAACTATCATACCAAGGAAAAGATATTACAAGAAGCCAGAAAGAAACAATTTAAATATCGGGGAGCTACAATTAGGATCACACAGGACCTAGCAGCTTCTACTTTGAAGGATCGAAGGGCCTGGAATCAGATATTCCGAAGGGCAAAGGAACTTGGATTACAGCCAAGAATAAGTTACCCACCTAGAATGAGTATTATCTTCCAGGGAAGAAGATGGTCTTTCAATGATATAGGAGAATTTCACCTATTTCTACTGAAAAGACCAGAACTGAACAAAAAATTTGATCTACAAACACAGAACACAAGAGAAACATAAAAAGGTAACAAGAAAAAATAACTCTTGAGAACTATATTTATGTTATAGATATTTATAGAATGAGGGTTGATTTTATGAATTGATTATTACATTATGATTATGATATGATTACTGTGATTTTATGATTATTATCATAAGATTACTGTCATTTTATGATTATTATGATATGTTTATTGTGATTTTATGAATCTTATGATATGATAAACTGAAAAAGAAATTAGAGGTAGAAAAGGGATAACACTGGAAGAAGAGGAAAAGGAGGTAAA
>JAJPUD010026173.1:0-11140 GCA_023553655.1 Myrmecobius fasciatus
TTTGTTTTTTGTTTTTGTTTTTTTTTTGCAAAGGTCAATGTTGAAAGGTCACTCATATGTTTTGCAAATAGAAAGCTTTATAAAAAAATGAAATATGAAATAGTTTGGCCTAGAAATAACTAATTTTAAGGAAAGGACCTATGAAAAAACATCAGCAATTGTCAGGGTCAACTGGCATAGCTCAATTCTATAGATATTTAGCAAACTTTTGGACTAATGTCCTCAAATATTTAAGAAACCTAATTATCACAGACAAATGAATTTGCATGCAATGGCAAACTATGTCAACATGAAATGGCAAAATAACCCAGATTGCCAAAGCAAAAATGGAGATTTAATCACAGGCAAACTTTGATTCTACCCTATTTCTTAATAAACAATTATTCTACATAATAGAAATTAATAGAAATACAAAGTTTTAATAACTGCTCCCCAGACCAATAAAAAGCAAACAAACAAAAAGCAAACTTAAGTTAGGGATAATTTTAAACTCACCAGTTTTGTTCATATTTTAATTATTTCACTTTTCCTTCCCATTAGCATAGTTTGGAATTTTTATCTGAGGGAACCTTTTGTCCCTGAAGGATGAGAAAGCCCTCCTATTTATCTTTTCTATGCTTTACTTTTTTCCATTTATTCATTTCCTTTTATCTTCCTTCCTCTTTCCTTCTCTCCTATTTTTTCACTTCCATTTTTTCCCATGTAAAAATAACATTGTTCTATTCAATGTCTTCTGATTTCATAGGTAGATAAAATTTGAAATACATGGGTTGTCCTGTATTTTGAAGTTTTCTCAATAATTGAAATAAGTACATCACTGAGAGAAAACATTAGTTGTACTTGTTAATAGAATTTAGTGAAAAGTGTTGTTTTGTAATGTATGGTGCATTAATTGATATGTCATGATTTTATTCAAGTTAGGGCCTCATTCTCCATGAAAATTTATAGATTCTACTTCTATGTGAAGGAACTCAGTGAAAATTTTTAAAAAATTGTCTATAGAACCACTCATGAAAATATGGTAAAATATAAATGAATTTATAACAATTTTAGACTACACTGATATTAACGGTTGTTTTCTACCACCAAAGGAAATAATGAATAACAAATTTATATTTTTTTAAGATGTTGCTCTATTACTGGTAAAATTATTGCCATTGGTCACTGCATTTTTATCATTTGAAATAATCATAGACAATGTATTAGGGATGGTTTGCTAGCTGTCATGAAATTTTTTTTCATATCATTACATTATAGAATAAAGTCATATAGAATCTTTAAGATAAAATTGTTGTTAAAATGAATTTCAGTGGCAATGGAAAGCCTCGGATTACTTTACATGTTTGTAATTGATTTTTTGTAGTGACAAGGAACTAGAAACTGAGTGGAGCCCCATAATTTGGGGAAGGCCTGAATAAATTATATACATATATATGTATATGAATGTAATGGAATTTTATTATTCTATAAGAAATGATCAGCAGGCTGATTTCAGAAAGGCTTGGAGAGACTTACATTCAACAATGACGTGATTCAGGACAATTCCAATAGATTCATGATGGAGAGAGCCATCTGCATTCAGAGAAAAGGAAATAAAAAAACTGAATGTGGAGCATAAGATAGTGTTTCCACCTCTGTTGTTATTGCTTGTTTGCTTGCTTATATATATTTTTTTCTTTTTTCCCCTTTTGATTTGATTTTTTTTCTTGTGAAGCATGATAAATGTGAAAATATATTTAAAAACATTGCATATGTATAACCATACTGGATTACTTGCTGTCTAGGGAAAAGGACGGGAATGAGGAAGAAGGGGAAAAAAATGTGGAATATAAGGCTTTGCAAGGGTGAATATTGAAAGCTAACTTTGCATGCAAATTTAAAAATTCAAACTATAATTATTAAAAAAGTATTTCCCTAGATTCCTGCTTCACTTTTAAATTTGGATATACTAGCCTTATTTGTGAAAAATATTTTAATTAAATATAATCAAAATTAACTGTTTTTATTGCATAATATATATATATGAGTGTGCATACATTTGACATTATATATATATGTATATACACTTAAACTTTTCTTTTACTGCAACCTATCTCAAATTCTTTTTCAATTTTGAAACTACTTTATTGTCTATCTACTTTTTCCTTGATGTATGATTGTGTGTGTGTGTGTGCTTGTGTGTGTGCAACTCTATGATCTCTGTCTGAGGATTTGCATACATTTGCATGTATTTGCTGACTTACTTAATGATTATCCATCCAATCTACTGATTTAATGGTAGAAGCTTATTTTATTCTTTATACTTTTCCAGCATGGATTTTTGTATTTATTTCTTTGTATTGTTACCTTCTTTTTTTTATTAAAGCTTTTTATTTGTATAACATATGTATGGGTAGTTCCTCAGTATTGATCTTTACAAAGCATTCCATTACAGATTTTATCCTCAATCCTCTCCCCTCCTCAAGATGGCAGGAAGTCCATTACATATTAATAATGATAAGATACTTGACAAGTTGTTTTGCAAGAAAAATCCTATCTACAAGAAAAAAAAAATCAGAGAAAGGAAATACAATGCAAGCAAACATCATTAGAGAGCATGAAAATGTTATGTTGTGGTCCACATTTCACATCCCTCTCTCTGGGTGTATATGGCTTTCTTCACTGACCAAATGGAACTGGTTTGAAGAATTTCATTGTTGAAGAGAGCCATGTCCATCAGAATTGATCATCATTGAATATTGTTGTTGCTGTGTATAATGATCTCCTGGTTCTGCTTGTTTCACTCAGCATCAGTTCATGCAAGTCTCTCCAGGGCTCTCTGAAATCGTCCTGCTGGTCATTTCTTACAAAGCAATAATATCCCATAACATTCATATACCAGAATTTATTCAGCCACTCTCCAATTGATGGGCATCCCTTCAGTTTCCACTTTCTAGCCACTACAAAAAGGGCTGTTACAATCATTCTTGCACATGTGGGTCCCTTTCCCTCCTCTAAGATCTCTTTGGGATATAGGCCCAATAGAAACACTGCTGGGTCAAAGGGTATACACAGTATATAACTTTTTGAGCATAGCTCCAAATTGCTCTCCAGAATGGTTGGATCCATTCACAGTTCCACCAACAATGTATTAGTGTCCCAGTTTTCCCACATCCCCTCCAACATTCATCGTTATCTTTTCCTGTCATTTTAGCCAATCTGGCAGGTGTGTAGTGGTACCTCAGAGTTGTCTTAATTTGCATTTCTCTGATCAATAGTGATTTGGAGCAACTTTTCATATGACTAGAGATGGTTTTAATTTCATCATCTGAAAATTGTCTGTTCGTAGCCCTTGACCACTTATATATTGAAGAGTATCTTGAATTCCTATGCATATGAGACAATTCTCTATATATTTTAGAAATGAGGCCTTTAACAGAACCATTAAATGTAAAGATGATTTCCCAATTTGATGCTTCCCTCCTAATCTTGTCTGCATTAATTTTGTTTGTACAAAAACATTTTAACTTAATATAATCAAAATTATCTATGTGGTGTTCAGTTAAGAGTTCAAGATCTTCTTTGGATATAAATTTATTCCATCTCCACAGGTCTGAGAGGTAAACTATACTATGTTCCCCTAATTTGTTTATAATATCACTCTTTATATCTTTATTCCTATACTCTCTAGTGTTTTTAATAGGAATGGGTGTTGGATTTTATCAAATGATTTTTTCTGCATTTAAATTTTATCTTGGTATGTGGTGTTAGGTGTGGGTCAAGCCCTAATTTATTCCACATTAGTTTCCAATTTTCCCAGCATTTTTTGATGAATGATGAGTATTTATAGCAAAAGCTGGGGTCTTTGGGTTTATCAAACACTAAATTGCTAAAGTTATTGTCTAGATTTTCCTGATATCCTATCACTGACATCCTATGTCACTGATCGACTACTCTATTTCTCAGCCAGTACCAAATGGTTTTGATGACCGCTGCTTTATAGTACAGTTTTAGATCTGGTACAGAAAGGCCAACTTCATCTGTCTTTTTTTTCATTAATTCCCTTGAAATTCTTGACCTTTTGTTCTTCCAAATGAACTTTGCTACTATTTTTTCTAGATCTGTAAAATACTTTCCTGGGAGTTTGATTGGTATGGCACTAAATAAGTAAATTAGTTTAGGTGGTATTGTCATTTTTATTATATTCGTTCGGCCTACCCATGAGCACTTAATGTTTTTCTAACTGACTAGGTCTGATTTTATTTGTGTGGAAAGTGTTTTGTAGTTTAGTTTGTATAGCTTCTGATTTTTCTTTGGCAGATAGGTTCCCAAATATTTTATACTATCATCCAGTATTTGGAATGGGATTTCTTTTTGTATCACTTGCTGCTGAACTTTGTTGGTAATATATAAAAATGTTAATGATTTATGTGGATTTATTTTGAATCCTGCAACTTTGCTAAAGTTGTGAATTTTTCCTATAGTTTTTTAGTTGAGTCTCTAGGGTTCTCTAAGTATACCATCATGTCATCTGCAAAGCGTGATAATTTGGTTTCTTCATTAACTACTCTAATTCCTTTTATCTCTTTTTCTTCTCTTATTACCAAAGCTAACATTTCTAATACAATATTAAATAGTATTGGTGACAGTGGGCAGCCCTGTTCCTCTCCTGATCTTGTTGGAAATGGTTTTAGTTTGTCTCCATTACATATGATGCTTGTTGAAGCTTTTAAGTAGATACTACTAATCATTTTCAGGAAAAGCCAATTTATTCCTATACTCTCTAGTGTTTTTAATAGGAATGGGTGTTGGATTTTATCAAATGATTTTTTCTGCATATATTGAGATAATCATGGTTTTTGTTAGTTTGATTATTAATATAATTGATTATGCTGATAGTTTTCCTAATATTGAACAAGCCCTGCATCCCTTTTATAAATCCTCCTTGGTCATAGTGTACTATCCTGGGGATGACTTTCTGTAATCTCATTGGTAGTATCTTATTTAAAAATTTTGCATCAATATTCATTAGGGAAATTGGTCTATAGTTTTCTTTCTCTGTTTTAACCCTACCTGGTTTAGCTAGCAGCACCATATCGGTCTTATAGAAGGAATTTGGCAGTATACCTTCTGTCCCTATTTTCTCAAATAGTTTGTATAGTATTGGAATTAATTGTTCTTTGAATGTTTGGTAGAATTCACATGTAAATCCATCTGGCCCTGGAGATTTTTTCTTATGGAGTTGGTTAATAGCTTGTTCTATTTCTTTTTCTAATATGGGGCTATTTAAATAATTTATTAACTCTTCTGTTAACCTGGGCAATCTATATTTTTGTAGATATTCTTCCATTTCATGTAGATGATCAAACTTACTGGCATAAAGTTGGCCAAAGTAACTCCTAGTTATTGCTCTAATTTCCTCTTCATTGGAGGAAAGTTCTCCCTTATCATTCTTGAGACTAACAATTTGATTATCCTCTTTCCTTTTTCTTATCAAATAACTAAAGACATCTATTTTGTTGGTTTTTTCCTAGAATCAACCCTTAGTTTTATTTATTAATTCAATAGTTTTCTTATTTTCAATTTTATTAATCTCACCTTTTATTTTCAGAATTTCCAATTTGGTATTTGATTGAGGGTTTTTAATTTGCTCTTTTTCTAGTTTTTTTAATTGTAACCCTAATTCATTGATCTTCTCTTTCTCTATTTTATGCAAATATGTATCTATATATATTTGGCGCTTATCACTGCTTTGGTGTTATCCTTCAAATTTTGGTATGTTGTCTCCTTGTTGTCATTCTTCTGGATGAAATTATTGATTGTGTCTATGATTTGCTCTTTCACCCATTCATTCTTCAGGATTAGATTATTTAATTTCCATTTAACTTTTGGTCTATTTTCTCCTGGCCTTATATTGCATGTGATTTTTATTGCATCATCATCTCAAAAAGATGCATTTACTATTTCTGCCTTTCTGCATTTGATTTTGAGGTTTTTATGCCCTAACATGTGGTCAATTTTTGTATAAGTTCCATGGACCACTGAGAAAAAAGTAAACTCCCTACTGTCTCCATTCAACTTTCTCCATAGATCTATGATACCTAACTTTTCTAACAACTGGTTTATCTCCCTAGTTTCTTTCTTATTTATTTTGTGGTTTGATTTATCTAATTCTGAGAGAGCAAGTTTGAGATCCCCCATAGTATAGTTTGGCTGTCTATTTCTTCTTGCATTTCTCTTAATTTCTCCCCTGGGAATTTGTGTGCTATTGCACTTGGTGCATGTATATTTAGTATTGATATTGCTACATTATCTATGGTACCCTTTAATAATATATGGTTTCCTTCCCTTTCTCTTTTGATTAGATCTATCTTGGCTTTTACTTGATTTGAGATAAGGATTGCTATCCCTGCTTTTTTTTGTTCACCTGAAGCATAATAAGTTCTGCTCCATCCTTTTACCTTCATCCTATATGTGTCAGTATATTTTAGATGTGTTTCTTGTAGACAACATATTATGGTATTCTGGTTTTTAATCCAGTCTGCTATCTGCTTCCGCTTTATGGGAGAGTTCATCCCATTCACATTCACAGTTAGAATAACTAATTCTTTATTTCCTGCCATCTTATTTACCCAAATTATGTTTTTCCCTTTCATTTCCACTTTCTCCCTTCCTCACTCCTCATTACTTTGCTTTTGATGACCCCCTCCCCCAAACAATCCACCACCCTTTACATCTCCTCCCCCCTTTTTTACTCCTTTCCCCTTATTGTTCTATTTTCTTTTCTATTAGTTTATCCCTTTCTTTTGCTCCTTTCCCTCCCACTTCCCTCTAGGAACCAACAAGTTTCTATGTGAAATCAAGTGTGTGATATACACTTTTAGAGCCCAACCTGATCGGAGTAAGATTTACACAATGCTCATCTCCCACCCCTGTTTCTCTCAATTATATTAGATTTTCTTTGCCTCTTCAAGAAAGTTTACTTTGTTTTTGCCTCCTGTTTTAAAAATCTCATTTTACCACCTTTTCCCTCTTTTCCCCAGTATGATGACTTTTCCCCCTCTAGTTTTCTTTTTCATATTATCAAAGTAATATCTAGTTAATTATACCCCCAAACTTTAAGTATCCCCATAGTAGAAATAAAGTTCTCAAGAGTCCTTTCCTTTTTACCTTTTTATGCATCTCTTGATTTCTGTGTTTGGAGGTCAAATTTTTTTGTTCAGATCTGGTCTTTTCATTAGAAAAAGGTGAAATTCACCTAAATCATTAAATGACCATCTTCTTCCCTGAAGGATAATGCTCATTCTAGCTGGATAGCTTTTTCTTGGCTGTAATCCAAGTTCCTTTGCCTTTTTAAATATCTGCTTCCAGGCCCTTCGATCCTTCAATGTGGAGGTTGACAAATTGTGTGTGATTCTAATTATTGGTCCTCGGTATTGAATTGTTTCTTTCTAGCTGCTAGCAGAATCTTTTCCTTGGTGTGATAGTCCTGACATTTAGCCATGATATTCCTTTGGGTTTTAATTTAGGGTCTCTTTCAGGAGGTGATTGGTGAATTCTTTCAATGGTAATTTTGCCTTCTGATTCTACAATCTCAGGGCAGTTTTCTTTCAGGATTTCCTGGAAGATAGTGTTTAGATTCTTTTTTTCATCATGGCTTTCAGGAAGTCCAATAATCCTTAGATTGTCTCTCCTAGATCTATTTTCCAAGTCAGTTGTTTTTCCTAGGAGATATTTCATATTTTCTTCTAATTTTTCATTTTTTTGTTTTTGTTTGACTGATTCTTGAAGTCTTATTGAGTCATTCACTTGCATTTGTTCAATTCTTATTTTTAAAGTGTTGTTTTCTTCAGTTACCTTTTTAAGCTCCTTCTGTAACTGGCCAATTTGTTCATTACTCTCTTTTTCCACTTTACTAATTTTATTTTTCAATAAATTGGTGTCTTTTTCGTATCTCTTTTGCAGGCATCATATCCTTCTTGCAAGATATTGTATCCTTCTTGCACTGATTTCAGTTTATTTTCCCATTTATCCTCCAGCTCTCTTTTGAGATTATTTATGCAATCTTCCAGAAAGGCCTTTTGAAAAGGTGACCAGTGATGGTCCTTAATAATTCCTCTGGAGTTTTGTCTAAAGGAACCTCAGGACCTGGGGTCAGCCCTTCTTTCTCTAGATAGAAGCTGTCTATGGTGAGAGCTCTTTTTTGCTTCTTCATTTTTTTAGACATTGTGGATGTCTCTTTAAGGCTTGAAAAGCGGTGGCTGAAGTACTTTGCCCTGGAGCAATTCGGGAAATTAACTTAAGGTGCTGGGATGGTGGGGCCTAGGACTAAGTCTGAATTACTCCTTAAAAAAGGCAAATCTGTCAGAACACCTGTCCCCAATCAGGGCAGAGTGTCCGAGTGCCTCAGATAAACTCCAGGAGTTTGGAGTTTGGGGTTTCTGCCAAGCTGAGCTGGGTCCCACCCTCACTTCTGGGCTGCACCTAGTGGACTGCTTATTCCTCTGTCTGAGTTAAACAAACTTGATATGAAGTTCTTCAGAGATATCTGCAAGCAGTGTCCAAATATTTCTGGATTCGTTGACTTGAAGATCAGTTCAGAGGCTTATTTTATTGTTGATTTGAGAGAAGTTCAAAGGAGGATGCAGAGAGTCACATTTTCACTCTGCCATCTTGGCTCCGCCCCCCCCCCATATGCAATTGTATTAAACATATTTCAGTATTAGTCATGTTGTGAAAGAAAAATCAAAACCAAAGCATTTAATAGATGAATAAAAATGAAAGTAGGATATTTCAATATGCTTTTGGACTCCACAGCTCTTTCTCTGAATGTGGATAAAATGCTCCATCAAGAGAATCATGGAATTCTCTTGAATCATTGTAATGTTGAAAAGAATTAAGGTGATCTTCATATAATATTGCTGCTTATACAATGTTCTCTTGCTTCTCCTCAGTTCATTCAGCATCACTTCATATATATTTTCCTATGTTTTTTTCTGAAATCCTCCTTGTAAAACTATAGTATTTCACTATATTTATATATCACAATTTGTTTAGTCATTCCCTAAATGATAGGCATTGTCTCAATTATCAACTCTTTTCCACAAGAAAAGGAATTGCTATAAATATTTTTGTACATATGGGTCCTTTTCTTTTTCTTATAATCTTTTTTAGGGTATGGATCTAGTTGTGGTATTATTTGATCAAAGGGTATACAAAGTTTGCTTGTCTTTTGGCACAGTTCCAAATGTCTCACCAGAATGGTTGGATCAATTCACAATTCCATCAACAATGCATTAGGATTGGCAGCTAGATGGCACAGTGGATAGAGCACCAGCCCTGAAGTTAGGAAGACCTGAGTTCAAATGCGGCCTCAGACATTTAACATGTCCTGGCTATGTGGCTTTGGGCAAGTCACTTAACCCCAAGTGCCTCAGCAAAAAAGAAAAACAAAACAAAAACAAACAAAAATAAGCAAACAAACAAAAACAATGCTTTAGTATTCCAATTTTGTTACATTTTCATCAAAATTTATCATTTTTCTTTTCTTTCATATTAGCCAGTTTAGTAGTTGTAACTTCAGAGGTGTTTTAATTTGCATGTCACTAATCATTAGTCATTTAGAACACTTTAATTTCTTCATCTGAAAAGTAATCATCAATCTACAAAAGGTTGTGTTCTTATAAATTTCTATTGGTTTTTTATATATTTTAGAAATAAAAACTTTATCAAAAATAATAGCTTGGAAATATTTCCCAGCATTCTGCTTCTCTTAGTTTCTTTTCTTTTTTTTTTCTCTCAAGTTGCTGTTTATTAAATTACAAATATCTCTTTTGTTCTAGTTTTTGTTGTTTTGTTTTTTTTTTATTTTCAAAACATGCAAGGATAATTTTTGAACATTGACCCTTACAGTCTCATGCTCCAATTTACTCCCCTATCCCGTATTCTCTCCCCTAGATGGCAAGTAATCCAATATATGTTAAATGTGGTAAAAACATATGTAAATTTAATATAGGTATACATATGTATGCAATTATCTTGCTGCACAAGAAAAATCAGAAAAAAGGGAAAGTGATAAAGAAAATAAAATTTAAGCAAACCACAAAAAGACATGTGAAAATGCTATGCTGTGATCCATTCTCAGTTCTCACAGTCTTCTTCTGGGTGTAGGAGCTCTGCTCATCACAAGATCATTGGCACTGGCCTGAATCTTCTCATTGTTGAGAAGAGCCATGCCCATCAGAATTGATCATCATAATCAATCTTGTTGTTGCCATGTACAATGATTTCCTGATTCTGCTCATTTTACTTGTCATCAGTTCATGTAAGCTCTCCAGGCTGCTTTGAAATCATCCTCCTTATTGTTTCTTATAGAATAATAATATTCCATAACATTCATATACCATAAATTATTCAGCCATTCTCCAGCTAATGGGAATCCATTCAATTTCCAGTTTCTTGTCACTACAAAAAGATTTAGCACAAACATTTTTGCACATGTGCTTCCTTTTCCCTCTTTTTAATACTTCTTTGGGATACAAGCCCGGTAGAAACATTGCTGGATGAAAGGCAATGCCCAGGTTGATAACCATTTAAGCATAGTTCCAAATTACTCTCCAGAATGGTTGGATCCGTTCACAGTTCACCAACAGTGTATTAATGTCCCAGTTTTCCCATATCCCTGCCAACATTTTTCATTATCTTTTCCTGTCATCTTAGCCAATCTGAGAAGTGTGTAGTGTTATCTCAGAGTTGACTTAATTTGCATGTCCCTGATCCATAGTGATTTAGAGCACCTTTTCATATGTCTAGAAATGGTTTCAATTTCTTCAACTGAAAATAGTCAGTTTATATCCTTTGATGATTTATCAATTGGAGAATGCCTAGAATTCTTATAAATTTGAGTCAATTTTCTATATATTTTTTTAGAAATGAGGCCTTTATCAGAAGTTTTGATTTTAAAAATCTTTTCCCAATTTATTGCTCCACTTTTAATCTTGTCTGCATTAATTTTGTCTGTACAAAATTTTTTAACTTAATATAATCAAAACTAATAATGAGCTCCAGTTCTTCTTTGGTCATAAATTTCTTCCTTCTTCACACATCTGAGAGATAAAGTCTCTCTCTCTCTCTCTCTCTCTCTCTCTCTCTCTCTCTCTCT
>JAJPUD010026174.1:0-16791 GCA_023553655.1 Myrmecobius fasciatus
TCTTATGCCAGTCTACTGGGACACAGGAACAAGGGGGAAGGGGGGGGATTGACTAAGCCCCAAGCCTATACCCACACTTACCACACTGTGCACTTGTGGGGGTCGAATATCCACTTCTATCTAAGCATGACTCATACGCCCGTGGAACCCTCTGAGCCCCCCCTTATTCACTCTCTCAGAACCTGGCTCCCTCCTCTTCAGTTGGGCAAACAAGGGCTTTTGTCTTTGGCTCAACTGAAGGACAAAGCTAGGGGTCTGTTTCCCCACCCCCCTCTCTTGCCCTTCCCCCTTCCTGGGGACTTGGCCTTGATAGGGTATTTAAATTATAACATAAAAAAGACAGCAGGCACTGAGAAGAGAAAGCCCTCCCCACCCAGAGGGAAGGATCCGGGGCTGCTCCCTCCAGGGGACAAAGCAACTGAAGAACGTCCCAGACAGAAGTCCGTCCCAACGTGGCTCCCCATACAAGAGGCTGAAAGGCTGCTTCCACTCAGCCCAAGGGGAATGTCCGAGCCACGCTGTCGATTCATTCTGAAGGAGGTGGGAAAGGCTCTGAGTTTTTATTCCGGACATTCTCCTCTTGCCGTCTCTCCGGGGCAGGGGTAAAGAGCCACCCATATTCCGGAGTGTCCCCCCCCGGAAAGGACTGGAATAGGGTCTTTCCCATGCAAACTGATGGTGTGGATATGAGGGACAGGGAGGCGTGTGCCCCAGCATCCTTTGGGAGAGACGTTTGACTGTAGCAAGCCATGTTGGGAGAGGGACATCGGAGCAAATGTCACAGGCTACGCACTGGAGTCCCCCAGCTTAGCCTCTGTGTCGCTGTCGCTCAGGTAGCTGTGAGAGTATCGGGATCGGCCGGGGTGGTCCAGGGGGTCATGCTCATCATCAGATCGGTCGAGGGCAAGGGACTTCTGGTAGCTGGAAGGGCTGCAAGGAGAAGAACACAAGCTCAATGGGGTGGTCTCTCGGTGCCCCCGGGGAGCCCCCAAAGCCAATTCTGAACGGCGTCCACTTCCAAAAGGCCACTCCGACCAGAGGGCGGCCTGAGCCTGGCGTGAGAGCCAAGGAGCCCTTCGCCAAGGGGCGAAATAAAGGAGAGAAGCATTTTGTGGGGCTCTGCCTGCCTTCTAACATTTTATTCTCATGCACAGACTCCACGATCCTCCGTGTGCCATTTCTTCCACGGATGTCTCATCTCCAGCCTCCAGAATTTTACACTGGCTGGCCCTGACGCCTAGTGTGCTCCCCCTTCTCACCTGCACTTCTTAGAATCCTCTTCAGGACGTGGCTCAGATCCCACCTTCTGCGGAAAGCCCTTCCTGGTCCTCCCTTAGCTGCTAGTGCCTTCCTCTCAGATCACTGCCCTCTCCTCTGCAGCTTGCAGGAATCTAGTTATTTAAGTGTTCTCTCTCACATTAGAATGGAAGCTCCTTGGGACAGCCAGGTGGTGCAGTGGAGAGAGCACCAGCCCTGGAGTCAAGGACCTGAGTTCAAATCTGGCTCAGACACGTACTAGCTGTGTGACCTTGGGCAAGTCCCTTCACCTTGATTGCCTCAATAACAACAACAAAAAAGAATGGAAGCTCCTTGAGGGCAGGGCCCTTTTTTTTCTCCTATTTCTACCAGTGCCAGCACACAGTAGGCAATAGCTGTTAACTGACTGATCTTTGAGCTTCTGGGAAGTCTTGATCATGGAAACAGAGCTGGAAGGAAATTTAGGGACCGTGTGATCCAACACCTATTTTACAGATAAGGAAACTAAAGCCCAGAGATGAAATAGCTTCTTGCTTTTTGTTGCTGTTAAATTGTTTTCGGTCACATCTGACTCTTTGTGACTTTATTTGGGGTTTTCTTGGCAGATACTAAAGAAGTTTGTCGTCTCCTTCTCCAGTTTCCTTTGCAGATGGGGAAACTGAGGCAGAGTTAAGTGACTTGCTCAGGGTCACACTAGTATCTGGGATCAAATTTGAACTCATGACTCCAGGTCCAGCACTCTATGCACTCACTGTACCACCCCCTACCCGCCCTGATCATATAACTGTAATTTTTGAGGTGGGAGACTAAGCCAGGTCCTCTTCAAACTAGGGTTCATTGTAATAAGTAGATGCCAGCAAGCCACAAGAGTAGCCAGCTGCCCCCAGTACAACACCTTTTAAAAGTCAGTTCTCTTAACCTTTGTGGTGTCCTGGACCTCTTGGGCAGCAGTCTGGCAAAGCCTACGACCTATTGCAAAGGGGCAAGGGCAGGGAGCTGTTCTGATCTGCACCCTAAGGATAGGAAGCTGGGAGCAAGATCCAAGTGTGAATGGGATGGGAATGGGGGTAACTTAACTGATTCAATTAAAGCCCCAGGTGTCCCTCCATCTGCCCACTTCCTGCCTGGAGGCTGCCGCCCCTGCTCCTATATCCCTGGGATTATCAGGCAGACCCAGGGTCCTAGGTCATTTAAATTGTCATTTTGTGCTGTCAAAGTCCTTGGAGCCACAGCCTTCAGAAGCTGGTGGGCAAGGGTGAGCAGATGCTAGATAGTGCGGTGGAGAAAGCGCTGAGCCTGCGGTCTGGATAATCTGAATTCAAATCTGGCTTCAGAGACTTACTAATTGTGTGACCCTGGACCGAGTCAAGTTAGCCATTATCTGCCTCAGTTTCTTCATCTGTAAAATGGGAGATCATAAAAGCACCTACCTGTGAAGGTACTGAACGAGGTAATAATTGTAAAAGTGCTTCGCACAGGGCCTGGCACTACACAAAGATTAGCTATTATTATATTCCTCGCCTCCCTAATACCCAAGGGATTCTCGTCCAACTTTCCCAGGATCATAAAGGAAAAAGTGCCTTGGCATCCAGCTGCTGAGCCCTTTCCATTTTGAACATTTTAACCAAATTGTTTAAAAAGGCTTCTTCCCAGAGAGCTGAGCCGGCATCTCTCGTTCAGGGCTGTCGAGAACAATTTGGCACATGTACTAATTCCCGCTGGAAGAGCCTGTAGTGGCAAGTCCCTCTCCTCCCCTCCTCTTCGTTGCAGCTTCCGTGCCCTGAATTCTCCCTGGTCCCTGCCACCAGATGGGAAATTAGGCCTCCCTCTCCACCACTCCCTCCGTGCCACTTTATCCGCCCCCATGCCAGCGAGGGCCTTGTGCCAACTAGGTTCTGATGAGCTCCCTTCCTGGCTTCCCAGCTGAGTGGTTTGGTTCTGGCCTATTGCCACCTGTGCTGACTGGCGACTCCGATTCCCCAAGGTGACAATGTATGAGAACTCCAGATTCGCTCCCGTTTCCCAGAGGAGGAGAAATGTATCTCAGATGGCAGAAGAATGGGACTTTTGGGGTTACTGATCTCCCTGCCCAGGCTATAATAGGGGACAGGGGGCTCAGAGCTAACGATGACCAGGCTGATGGTGCTTTATCTTTCCATCATTGGGCTTACTCCCCAGATGAAAGCGGCACTGGTTTGGGAATTAAAGGACCTGGGTTCAAATCTTCACTTAGTACCCATGTAGTGCTGGGTAAGTCACTTAACTTCCATCACCTGCTACCTCCTTTGAACTGGACCAGAGCTGTATGAGCTTGCCTTGAGAGAACCAGGACGTGGACGTGTGATTTCACCTGTACAGGAAACTCCAAGGTGAGGAAATTCTTTCTCCCAAGGTGGGCTGTCACCTAGGTCACTGAGAAGTGATGAGACTTGCCACAAGCCAGGAAGGATCAGTCCCAGTAAAACTTGAACTCAGGTCTTCCTGGTTCCAAAGTCAGCTCTTGGTGCCCTATGCCATGCTTGCCTCACCCTGGTGATTTTGTAATAATGTGACACTTGGACTCAGGAAGCCTTGGGTGCAAATCCCACCTCTGACCCATACTGAGCAAATCACTCCCAAACTCCTGAAACTATGATTTACAGAGAAGGTGCACTGGCAGGTGAAATCACAGGTCTGGTTAAAAAATATATATATATATATATATATATATATATATATATCATCTTCCTCCTCATCCTCCTCCTCCTCCTCCTCCTCCTCATAGCTGAAATGCTGACAGTGCTCTGTGGATCATCTCATCTGATCTATACAGCAATCCTGTGATTGGACTGAGTGGGGCTCAGAAAGCCCCAGAAACTGAGGCTCAGAAAGGCTGAGGGGCTTGCCCAAGGACCCACACAAGGTTACTAAGAGTCTGGAGCGGGATTTGCACTCAGGTAGTACTGATTTTGAGGGAGGGCTCCATGTCCTATACCCGGGCTGCTTCTGACCCAGACACAAATGGGCATCCAGTGCCCAGAGAGTGAAACACACGAGCAGCCCTGCTGGGGGCAATGAGAGGCCCGACATTTTGTCTCCTGCTCCTCTTCTGGCATCATGGCTTGGTTCTCCTCCCCGGCACTCCTGGACTTCCTGCCTTCTCCCAAGCACCCCCTTCCACCGACCTGCCTCTTAGGACCCAAGATGACCCCAGTGATCCTGGGCTAGAGCAGGGGCTCTTCGCCTGGGGTCAGTGAACTCGTTGTCTAGCTTGTTGTCTAACTCGTTGCATAACTTGTTGTCTAACTAACTTGCTGTCTAGCTCATTGTCGAACTCGTCTAACTCATTGTCTAACTCATTGCATAACTTGTTGTCTAGCTCGTTGTCTAACTTGTTGTCTAGCTCTTTCACAGGATGAGCCTTTTATTTAAACAGGCCTTTTATTTTACGCATCTAACAATTCTTCTGAGAGGAACACACAGAACTCATCCCCTGCCAAGGGGTCCAAGGACCTCAGGAAGGTCGGGAAGACTGTGCTAAAGGGCCCTCTGGGAAACCAGGACCGAGTATTTGGTTTGGCTCGGGGAGGTTCACGCGGCCCCCAGAGCTCACGGGAAGGCAGCTCCCTCCTCCATCAAAGGGCCTCTTCCACCCTGCCGCAGGCCCTGAGCCCAGTGCTGCCAGGTCAGCTCGTCTCCGTCCTCAGAGGCTCCTGGGCCCCACCAGAGACAACCGGACCGGGATCAGAATTCGCACCATGCACCCACCCCGCCTCTGATCCCGCGGCGCTCACCCACAAGCACACACGGCATGCACAAAGTGCTTGTTAGTTCATGAGTCCAGATACAAACAGAGGTCGGGGAGGTCCCTGAGGGTCAGGAAGGCCTGGGCTTCGAGCTCACAGCTGGCTCTAATGCTGCAGTCACCCTTTCTCGTCCTGCCTCTGATGGCGGCGGTGACTGAGGCTGCCCTCCCTGCCGCCTCCTGCCAGGGACGGGGCAGGGAAGAAAGAAGAGCAGGCAGGAAGAGGTGGCCCAGAAAGGCCGTTGGCTAAGCAAGGAGAAGCAAGACTGTCCAGCTAGTCACCCCCAGCTGGGGAAGGCAAAGGGTCATTAGTTACATTTTCTGCCCGGCCATGAATGCTAAAGCCGGGGAGCACAGTGGAGGTTTTGTGGGGGCCCAGAGAGCCTGTGCCTTACAGAGGGGGGAGCTGAGGGGCTGACGGTGGCTTGGTGACAAGCAGAGACGGGGTGACCGTCTCCTGTGACCACGGCCAGCACTAGAGGCTCGGAGCCTGCTCCCGAGGCAGACCCAAAGGCTGACGGGCTCCGGCTCGGGGGCACCGGGCTCTCCCTCCAGTGACGGGTTCGACCCCCCGGAAGGCGGCGCAGTGCCCCCTTGCCATCCGTACCCAGGCCCAGAGTGCCGGTGCGTCCTGCCCCCCTGGGGCTCTTGCCATCCGTCTGGCCCCCAGCCACCCTCTGCCCTGCCCACCTCGGGCCCCTGCTCACGCGCGGCCTTCCAGGAGGTTGTTAGTAGAGGGATGTGGGCACACTCCAACAGCACCCGCATGCCACTCTGCCCACGGGAGGGCCACCTACTGCCTTAGTCGCTCTCGGGACGGTACAGGTAGCGCATCATCAGGCTGTCCACCGCCTTCTTCCTCTTCTTCTCCTCCTTGCGGGACAGTCTGCTGGCTCGCCCTGCACCCTCGCCCTCCGAAGCCGGCCCCAGGCCCTCCGGGCCCTTCTTGACGCTGGAGCCGCTGCGGCACGAGACGGTGGAGCCGCTCGAGGAAGAGGAGGACTCGGAGTCCGAGGACTCGGTCTCCTTCTTCTTCTTCCTCTTCTTGGACTTCTTGCTCTTCCGGGAGCGGGTCTTACTGCGGTGCTTCCGCCCGGAAGAACGCTCCGACTCGGAGCTGCTGCTGCTGCTGCTGCTGCTGCTTTCTCTCTTGCCTCGGCCCTTGCGCCTGCTCCGGGACCGCGACACGTCCGCGGCCGAGGCGGAGCGGCGGATGGTGGCGGCCGGCTCTCCGCCGGCGGCGCCCAGCTGGGCGCTCCGGACGCTCCGGACGCTCTTGCGGTCGTCCTCGTCCGAGTCGGGCCGCAGGCTGCTCCGCTTGAACTCGGTGGGCTTGTAACTCAGAACCTCGTTGATGGCGGCCTCCAGGTCCGGGTCCAGGCAGGAGTGGTGCCCGACGGCACGGACACCGGAGCCGGCGGGCTCATCGGAGGGGGCGGCCCGGGGCCGCGGGGGGACCGACAGGCTGCGGGCCAGGGAGGGGTGGCTGTACTGGGAGTGCAGGTCGCTCAGAGCCACGCTGGCCCCGTCCTCGTCCCAGTCGTCCAGGCAGCTCCGGCCTCGCGACAGGCGGGACTCGGGGCTCTCCCGCCCTAAGCCGGAGGCCCTGCTGAGGCCTGGGCTGAGGGCGCCGGGGAGGCCCTCCAGCCTGGAGGTGCTGCGGCGTGAGCTGGGAGAGCCCGACAGGGAGAAGCTGAAGGACGACCAGGACTCGTCCTCCCGGGCGCCGTGCCGCGTGGCCGAGGAGGCCCGGCTGACGGGGGCCGAGACGGTGGAGGCCCGGTCCAAGTTGGAGGCCCACCTCTTCTCCAGACCCCGGCTCACCCTGCTCCTGACCTCCGAGAGGATGACGCTGCCCTCATCCGCGTCCTGGGCCTTCATCCGAGGGCTGGCCTCCCCACTGGCGGGGCCTCGGCGGGCCTTCCGAGGCGGCCGCTCGGGGGAGGCCGCCCGCTCGCTCAGGGTGGTGAAGAGGGACCCCTCGTCCCCGGTGCCCCCGATGGAGTCCTTGAGGGTGAGCCGCTTTCGGTAGCTCAGGGAGCTCAGGGCAGAGGCCGGCCTCTCCTCCAGGCCCTTGCCCTCCTTGGGGACCGTGTGGAGAGAGAGTCTGGCGGAGGCGTGAGCCCGAGAGGAGAGAGCCACCGAGGGTGGGGAGAGACACACACAAAAGAACAAGCATTAAACCCAGAGAATAAAGACCCGGGAGGAGGGAGGGGAGGGCAGAACAGCAGCAGCAACGGCGGCCCTGGCAGAGGGGGAGGGAGAGCTTCCGAGGAAATGAAGCAAAATAATGTGCGTCAGTGAAAATAGCTTCACGCAGAATGTCATGTAAATTAGACTATTGTTCTATTCCATCACTTTTCCCCCCACTAAAACGTTTACTTCAATTTATTTCATTGTCAACTACCTGGAGCCTGGCGCGGCTCGAGCAGGATGGCAGCGGGGCGGGGACGGAGGCATTATCTGCAATAACAAAATGCCGCTCGGCCGAATAAATTAAACCAATTAGAGGCGGCCACTGGGTGCTGGTGGCGAGGGGGCCAGATCCAGGGAAGGGGAGCGGGGGGGGCCAGGCAGGAGATCGCTTCTGCTACTCTGCCCACTTGGCACCCCACTCACCTCGGCTGCCCCATAAGAGAGCGGGGAAGGATGGGACCCAGCCTGGCAGGGAAAGGGAGCTGCCCCTCTTCCTGGCTGCCATGTGAGGTGGGCAGGCAAGAGACCGCCACTGAGCTGCAGAAGGAGGGCGAGCTCCCAAAAAAAACAACCGGAAAACACAAACAGGCCCCCCAGCCCTGGCAACTGGCTCGAGTCATATTCGGAAGGGGCTATTGGAGACCTAAGGTCACCGAGGCACGGGGGCCAGCCTGGCAAGGGAAAGGAGAGAGCGGGAGACCTGCCGCACTCAGCGCCTTTTGTTCCATCGCTCCTAAAGTCCCAGAAATCCTGAACGAGCAAGGGCCTTGGCTGTGAGCTCTCACCTCCTCCTGCCCCCATCCTGGCCCTGGCCCCCTCAAGAATAAGGAAGCCCACCCGAACTCGAGACCCAAGGCCTGCCACTGAAACAGGAAAGGGTTAAAGAAAATATATCAGGGAGGGAACGACCCAGCCTGGGGGGGCCCGAATAATCTGGTCCCGATGGCCGGAAAACCTTGGGCGTGACGTGGACAAGTGATGTTAAGTCACCCACGAGGGAATGAGTCACTCTGCTCGGGCCTCCTGGCAGCCTCTGGTCTTTCTAGGCTTGCCACGCTCCCCGAGCCGGGCAGAGCGTCAGGCCCAGGGAGGACTCGTTCGGCCACGGCCCGGCCCCGAGCCGAGCCTACCTAGCGGCCGCCCCTCGCGCCCCCGTGGCCCCTACGCCACTCACCTGGAGCTCTTGAGGCTTCCATCGTCTGAAGCAGCCTTGGAAGGACCCTTGTTCTTGGACAACCAAGACTTGACGCCGTCGACCCGGTCTTCCAGCTCAGAATCCACATCGGAGTCGCCCTCGCTGCTTGGGCAAGCGCAGAGAAATGGGCAGGGCCGGGGGAGGGGGAGAAGAGGAGGTTATGTCACACAGGGTCCACAAGACGGGCGAGAGGCGGAGGAAGCACTTCCCTGGTGGAGGGGTCAGGGTGGGGACATGCTTCTTAGTGGGAGGGGGAAACAGGTAGGAAGAGGAGGGAGGTTAGAGGCAGCTCACAGGCTTGGCAGGGGGCCCCGTCTGGCGCTTGGCACAGCGCCTGGCACACAGTAGGCGCTTAATAAATCCTTAACAACTGTTCTCCCTCGAGTTACACAATTGCATCACCTCCCCAAAGCACGCCCCAGAAAGATACAGCTGCTACCCACCAGATGGGCACTCCTTCACTGGTACGACTGGGCACGACCAATCAGAAGAGATCGACTAGCAAGGCTACCTACCCCCTTTTCTGTTAAAGGGGCATCATTCAAATGAGGACCTGGGCTGAGGGGCACCAGAGAGGGGCTGCTGGCTCTCACCCGCCCCTTTTCCAACAACCCTAGCCCGTGTGCCCTACCCCAAATGCCACGCCTGTGTGGTCAGTCCTAGGACCAGAGGAGACAAGTCTCCTTCAAGTACTGAAGTAGTGGGAAGTCTGGGCAAGCCTGGAGGCCTGCTCGGGTGACGGAAAGGGCTATCCTGGGCTAAGGCAGCTGAGACCACAGCCCCACCTTGTCCCAACAGATAGAGTGTGAGGGCCAGCTCACCCTCGTTCCTGGCCCCCCAGAGCCTCGTGCCTGGTACAGAGCTCCCCTAATCAATGTTTGCTCACTGACTGACTCCGGGCCATTCTCAGTCCTTGAGAACAAGGATGGTTCACTTTTGTCCTGTATCCCTACTGCCTTTAATAAATGACTGATCCAAGGTCGCCCATCCTAGTAGAATGTAAACTTGAGGGCAGGGGCTATTTTATATTGTTTAATATTTTTTATTATTATTAATTTTTTGCTTCATTATATTTTATGTTTTTATAAGGGTATCCCCAGTGCCTGGTATACAGTGGGGCCTAAATAAACACCACTTGATTAATGAAGTCCTAAAGAGAGAGAGGCTTAAGAGCAGGAGAAAGGCCATAACTATTCCCTGAGACCTGGGTTTCTCAGGACACACGGCTCTGCCCACAGTCCTAGGCTGGCACTCCACCTTCCTTTGCCACCCCTCATTCAGGCAGGCTGCTACAGGAGAAGGGGCTCCTTCTCTCCCTCCTCTAGGCAGAGCAGTTCTTAGCTCTACCCCATTCCCATAGAGGCCCAGGGTCTCCAAATGTTGACGCTAGTGTTGCAGGGTAACAAAGCCTCGCCCCTGGAGCTTCCTGGCAAGAATTCATCTTCTGCACGGCCTTAGTGCGATATCCCCAAAGTATAAACTCCAATAGTAACGCGATCATCAAACCATCTCCCGCCTGGCAATTAGAAACCTTCCAGATCCGGCCCCAGCCCCTCTCAAGGCTTATGCTGCACTGTCTCCCCTCACTCCTGCTAGCTTCCAGCCAAACTTACTGCTCCTCATACAGACTGCACCCCCATGTCTGGGATGGAAGCTCAGTGATGGCACCTCCTTCTATCAAAGGCCTTCCCCTTTCTCTACCTCTCTCCTCCCCCTCACGCCATCAGATACTGGGTACCTCCTCCCTGAAATAACCCTGTATTTATTCATACACGTCTTGTATACAATTATACATGCTTATGTTCTCTCCACCGATAGCAAGTTAGCTCTTGTGGGCGAGGACTGCATTTGTGCCTTTGTATTTCTATGCTTAGCACACAGTAGGTGCTTAATAAGTGCTTACTCACTGATTGATAAAAGGGGAAAAAAACCCAAGCTTCTGAAATTTAGCAAAAAACAAACAAAACAAATTGTGGGTTCTTCCCCATCTCTCTGCTACAGAAATGCCAGGTTTCTCCTTGGTATAAATTTCCTTTCATTTGTGTCAACGGGAGAGGGCTGGCTCTTGAATTATGTTCTTGAATAAATAGCCACACACAGGCGCAGACATACACGAGCGCGCGCACACACACACACACACACACCCCAAAGAGAAACCACCTGACACTCTTACAGGCCCATGTGAGAACCCCGCTCCTGGGGAGGAAGAATAAATAGGTAGGTTTTATGGGCTTCCGTCAAATGCTAAATTACAGCCAAGACAGGCCAGCTGAAGCCCCGAGTAAACAGGATTTAACAGCAGCTAGCCCGGACCTCTCTGATGTGAGCCATGTGCCATCCACGCCTGGCAGATTTACAGTGGTACGCGGGCCCACGGAGCACCAGTGCCACCTGATTTATGCATCCGGGTTTTAAAAAAAAGCCCAATCCCCAAAGCAGCCCTCCCCCCGGCCCTCCCTCTCCCACTTCAAAGCTCCCTAATTTATCACGGCCGTTCATAACCATATTGATCACCGGTGCCGAATGCAGGCCGAATCTATGTCTACACGTTAAAAGGATTTCTGTATAAATCTCCCTTAATGCCGCGCTGTTTACTGCTTTCATTAAGGTTATGGCAATAACAACTGTATCTATAAGGAAATCGAAACATTATTTTCCGGCCCTCCTTTCCACGCTCAATAACCCGGCACTGGGGCCCAGAGCGGCTCAGGCCGGGCCGGGGCCAGCTCCCCAGCATCTGCCAGGACACAGCTGGAACCACCAAGGCGTGAGGCTGCTGGGAGCACCATCTTAAATGCGCATTTTATCCGCCTGCCCCCAAAGCTCTCCGACACCCGGCTGCGCAGGGCCCGCATGGGAGGCGGACAATTACAGGCTCAGAATAAGAATCCTCCTCGTTATAGTCCAGGCGGCCGACCGGGGTGCCCGGCGCCCGCCCTCCTCTCCGGCTCTGGCGGGACCAAGGAGGCTGCTTGGGCCACTTCCCGTAAAACAATCAAGGCCGGTAAACAAACTCCGGGGGCAGGCGGGCTCAGGGGCCGGCGGAGTTTTTAAATGGCCAAAATTAAACCTGGAGTCAAACACAATTTATGTCCAGGCTCGCGTGCTATTAGTTAACTGGGAGCCAAATCATGGGGGAACAAACAAACGGAGACAGAACGGCGGGGTATATTAATTGTGTGTGACAAGCGGGCTCCAGCGGCCCTCTATCACTGTTACACACTATTACATTTATCATTAGCTCTTATGGATTTCTTCACTCCTGCCAGCCCATCCCGGTCCCAGGAAGAGCCCTGTGGGGCGGCAGGAGGAATGGGCAGGAGGGGGCTCGGGGCTACATTGGGGATCCCTCACGACCTGGGGGAGGGAGGCCGGCCTGCCATCTCCGGCTCTCTGAGGAGCGAGAAAAGGAAGATGGGAACTGGGACTGGGCCTGGGGCCCTGGTACAACCTGACAGATGTGGTCTCACACACACACACACACACACACACACACACACACACGAGTTCTCTCAATGCCCAGGATACCCACAGGCAATCAAGTCCCCTCCATCTGGCATTCGCTACCGCGCCTCTGTCTTGGGAGAGTGGGCTGGTGCTTATTTGCATGAGTGCTTCCCCCAGACAATGCCAATATCAGAGTCCCCCCCCCACCATGGCTGCCAAAAAAAGGTAATAAGACAAAAAGTAATAATAATAATGCCCCAGCTTCCTCCTTTCTGGTTCAGGCCCCAAGTGAGAGTAAAGATGGAGATCGATTCTACCCAGTCTCTGGCTTACCTTAAGGGAACAGAGGCTCTTAACCTGCAGAGTTCATAGACCCCCTAAGGGATCCACGGAGAGATTTCAGGGAGTCCATGAGCTTAGATGAGGCGGGGGGGAGGGAGGAGAGAATGCATCTTACTTTTCACTAGCCCCTTACTGAACTTCATCATTTCCCTCAATGATTTTAAAAACTCTGTTCTGAGACGGGGTGCACCGGCTGAGCGGCCCTCGACGTGAGAAATGCTAGAATCCTCGGGACCGGAGGAGCTGGCGGTGATGGGAAGGAGACAATCTCGATGGGAGGAGGGGGTGGGGGAAGCTGGAACCCATGAAAGGAAGGACGTGGACGTGTGGTGAAGAGCTCTTTGGCTCGCGGGAGGGGACGTAGGAGCCCAGAGGCAGACTCAGAGGCACTGGGCCAGCTCTTCTGACCCTATCTGAGGGGGCTGGGGGGGTCTCTGCTCCCTGATCCCCACTCCCAGGGCCAGCTTCCTCCCTAGAGCAGATTGCCTGTCCCCACGGCCCGCAGTAACTGCTATCTCGGGACCTTCTGGGGGCCCAGCCTGCCCAGCTCGAGTCTCATTTAGAGCGTAGTGAGGGGGTGTTACGAGTTAAGAGGCTTGACAAAGAAGGCGAGACGTGTGCCCACATGCTACATGCAGCGAAGTGGGGAGAGAACATGGACTCAGAGGTTAGAGACGCCATATAACAGAGACAGAAAATGCAAATGCTTTGATCCTCACAGCTTATTCTTTCTTTTCTGATACTTTGTCACCATGTCCTGCAAACTGGAAACGGGAAAAAATAAAAAATGAAGACCGGGTGGCCGGAAAAACAGGCAGCTGAGTCAAAAGGAAGTGGAGGTTGGGGAGGAGAGGGCATGAGGCGGGGAGAGGGCCGGAGGGGGCTATCCTGCTGCTGCCACACCCTGACTGAGCCACGGGCACTGGCTTTACAGTTAGGGGAACCAAGCTCACAACCAGATTCTGTCACTAAATACTCCGAGGTGACCTCGGGGGAGTTACTTTACCTCCCTGAGCCTCAGTTTCCTCATCTGTCAATTGAAGGGATTGGACTGGATGGCCTCAGGGGTCCCTACCAGTCCCTACATCTGTGACCTCATCCCATCGCCACCTTCTGCCCATGGCCATGCCCTTTCATTCCCTGCCCAACACAGGGTGACCCGGCAGGCTGCTGGGAGCCCTGGCTCATGGGGAAAGAGGGAAGAACCCCTTTTGGACAGTGGGGATGGGAGAAAATGGGAGAAGTGCCTGGGAAAATCCACGAGAGCATTTCTGAGGGGAGAACAACGTGGCCAGCCCTCAGCCCCCATGGCGCCCCATCATCGGCCTCCCGATGCCTCAGCCCGAGACTACAAATCTGTCTCAGCTAAACCGTTCCCTGGGTGGGTTTTATGGGAGGAAATCGCTGGCACAGTAGCGAAGCGCCAGGCCCTTAAATCTCTGTTCTCCCTGGACTGGGACAGGCGCCATCGGAAACACAGCTAAACAGGGGAATAACTCATTCTGAGCAGGCTGAGCCTGGGAGGGAGACAGGAGCACTGTGGGGTGGGGGTGGGGAGAGGCGGGGGGGGGGGCCTTCTCCAGAGGAGGCGGTGCAAGCCGGAGGAAAGCAGCTCTGGGGGACCACGGGCAATGCACTCGAACCTCGCTGGGTTCTCGGCTTCTCTCTCTGTAAAATGGACCAGGGGGCCCAGAGGTGCCCAGAAGTCTCGGCTACGCTCCTATGGGGATCCTAGGGCAGTGGGCTTCCCTCGTCCATAACCAGGGCCTGGCCCAGCACAGAGAAGGCCCCAATATCTGCCTGTCGCTGCTGTGGGGCTCTGGCACCCTCCCCCGGCCCCCCACCTGTTAATGAGGTCCTCATTGTCATCGCTTTCCATCTCGTCCTCAATGGCCGCCTGCAGGTCCCCGATGCGCTTGAAGGCCAGCTTCAGGTCCGCCTGCAGGCTCTGGTTCGCCGCTTCTAAGCTCTCCAGGTCCATCTCCTGGGGGGGGGGGGGCACAGCAGCCAAACGTTTTGCAGGAGACCCCGGACCCTGGTAAGGTGCCCTGGGCTAACACCCCCCCCGCCTGGTCCCCAAGGGCACAGGACCACTGGCCCAACGGCAGCTCAAGGGGACATCCCGAGAGACTCCAGACCACCTGGTGCGTTTGAGCGCTTCTCCTCAGGTAGGCATCAGCTGACCCCCAGCTCAGCGCCGGTCACTCCACCCAGACCCCGTCTCCCATCCAACAAAACTGGCTCCCCACGGCAGGCTGCCCCAGCACACCCGGCCTTTGTGGTCCCAACCAGGGGCCGTGGGCACGATGCTCCCTCCCCGGGGCCCCTGCAGTGACGGTGGCCAGCAGGGCTCCTCCGCCTCCGCCCTCCCCGGGCGCCTCTGCCGCCACCCTCCCCGGGCCTCTCCGCCACCGCCCTCCACTGCACTCACCAGCTCATGCTTCTTGCGGCTGGCCTCGGCCTCCTTTTTGGCCAGTTCTCCCATTTCCTCCTTGGTGTCGCGGAGCTGCCGCTGCAGTCGCTTGTTTTGCTCTTTCTCCCGGCCCTCCGCAGCACTGCGCTGATCGCGCTCCTCCGTCAGCTTCTCCATGTTCTCCTTCAACCGGCCCGCCAAGTTCTGCGGGAGGGGCAGAGGAGGAGGGCAGAACAAGTGGGCGGAGGCTCTCGCTTGAGGGGAGGTGCCCGCAAGACCAGCCGGACCTCGGCGGTCCATTTAATCTACTCCCCTGTGCTGACACAGGGCCAGCCGGACCTCAGTGGTCCATCCGACCTACTCTCCTGTGTCGACACAGGGCCAGTCAGCCCTTGACACAGGGCCGCGCCTAAGCCATCCCCAACTTGCCAGTCGTGTCCCAAAGGCCAAAAAAGCAGCCAGTCGGGCACTAAGTCAACCACAGTCCTGTGTTCTGGGCACAGTGCGAGTGCAGGGAGTACAAAGAAAGGAAGAAGCAGGGCCTGCCCTCAAGGGGCTTACAATCTAATGGGGGGCCCAGCATGAAGTAGCCACAGACATACAAGGAATACGCAGAGAGAGGAATAAGCAGTTGGGGGGATTTGAGATGATCCATGAGCAAAGCCAAGGAATCCAAGAGAGGAAGGAAGATGGGACACAGTGTGTGCAAAGGCCCAGAGATGGGAAATGAGATAAACAGAGGGAGGCCCTGGGAGCCCAGTCCTAGCTTTAACTAGCTGGTCACCATTTCCAAGCCTCGTTTTACTCCTCTGTAAAAATGGGAAAATTTGGACGAAATGGTCTCAAAGGTCCCTCCCCTGCCAATATTCTAAGTTTCAAGTCAATGCATGGTTTTTCTAGATAGAAATAGGACTGAAGGACAGAGCAAGGGCAGGAAAATGAAGGCTGATGGGGCAGGAAATGGCCTGGCCACTTATTTCCTGCCTGTATGAGCGTGGATAAGTCGACAAATCTATCTGTAAAGTGAGGGGGTGGAACAAAATGACCTTGGAGGTCCCTCCAGCCCCAGAGCTCTCCTAAGGACCCCCCCCAACTCTAGACCAAGCCCAACTCTGCCAGACTCTCAGCTGAGGCCTGGCAATTAATTATCAATGAGGGGCGGCAGCCCTGGCTTCCCACACAAGAGTCAGATCCTGCTTGGCCATAATGCCCTCGATGTCCCAGAACCAACTCTGAAGGTCACCTTCTCCTAACCCTTGCATGGGGGAAAGCCGGATTGAGACCAGGAGGCCGGGCTGAGCAGCAAAGGCAGAGCTTGGGTCTGGAGCCTCAGGGAGGCCTTATGGTGGGGGAGGTGGTCTGAAATCAGGGGAGGGGATAGCAGCAGCCAGCCCTCCCCCCACAGAGAGCCTCTCCCCAGCCCTTGTGCTAAAGAGCAAGGAGGCTGGAGCAAAAAGGATTGAGTGTGGTTTGTAGTGAACAGCCTGGGGTGAAGAGGGATAAGGGGAAAGGAGGAAGAAAAAGAAAGGGAGGGAAGGGGAGAAAGGAGAGAGGGAGAAAGGAAAGAGGGGAAAGAGAAGGAAAAAAGAGGAGGAAGGGGAGGAAAGAGATAGGGGAAGGGAGAAGGAAAGGGGGGAAGAAGGAAAAAGAAGAAAGAGGGGGAGGGAAGGAAAGAAGGAAAGGGGGAAAGGAAAGAGGGGAGAAGGGAAAGGAGGAAGAAAGGGAGCGAAGGAGAGAAAGGAGAGAAGGGGAAAGAGAGAGGGGTAGGGGAGAAGAGAAAGAAGGAAGACAGAGAGAGAGGGAGGGGGACAAAGGAGAAAAGGGGAATGAGGAGAGAGGGGAAAATAAAAGGGAAGAAGGGGGAGGGGGAGAATGGAGAGAAGAGAAAGAGAAGAAAGGGAAAAGAGGGGGAAGGGAAGAAAAGATAGGGAAAGGGAGCAGGAAAGAGGAGAGAAAGAAAGGGGAGAAGAGAAGGGAGAAAGAGAGAGGGATGGGAACAAAGGAGAGAGGAGGAAAGGGAGAGAGGGGAAAGAGTAAGAAGGGAGAAAGGAAAGGAAAGAAAGGGAGATGAGGAGAAATGTAGGGGAAAGAATAGGGGAAGGAGAAAGAAGGGAGAATAAGGAGAGGGAAAGAGAAAGGAAAAGAAAGGAAAAGAAG